>VNJO01012989.1:0-101210 GCA_008042535.1 Drosophila tani | reverse complement strand
ATTTTTTTCATGCATGAATTTTTTTCACGCATGAATTTTTTTCATGCATGAATTTTTTTCATGCATGAATTTTTTTCACGCATGAATTTTTTTCACGCATGAATTTTTTTCATGCATGAATTTTTTTCATGCATGAATTTTTTTCATGCATGAATTGTTTTCATGCATGAATTTTTTTCATCGATTTTCATCGATGAATTATTTTCATCCATGAATTTTTTTCATCGTTGAATTATTTTCATCGATGAATTTTTTTCATCGATGAATTTTTTTCACGCATGAATTTTTTTCATGCATGAATTTTTTTCATGCATGAATTTTTTTCATGCATGAATTTTTTTCATGCATGAATTTTTTTCACGCATGAATTTTTTTCACGCATATACTATATATGATATATGATATATATGGAAGTTAATTCACATTATATATAAAAACATGACTTAGGAATTGAATATTTAAGTTTAAGCTGATTATTTTTAGTTTAGTTAGATGTTTTTCTGAAATCTAGACTACTTTATATATTAAATGTGTGCTTTTAGGGTTAATAATTTATAGCGTTTCCCTGAGTTGGAATTGAATCCGAAACTTCAACAAAAAGTCCTTTGCAATTCACTCATAAACTTTCTCCCAGTGCGTCCCATTTTTCTCGGGTCAGGTGAAATCCATTCAGAAGAATTTCTTCCTCCAATCCAATCCATCCGATTGTGTACAAAAACAAATTTCCAATTGACACTTTCAATTGCATTTTGCTCGGGCAAACACACGGAAAAGGAGATGGGAGCAGATAGGATTGGACTTCTCCTCCGTCTCCTCCTCTGAGGAGGAAAAGCATTGAAATGGCATTCGACTTGGGTGCTGGGAACAAACAAGCGATGACACACACACACACACCTGTGCTCCTCTCCTCCCCTGACATCCTTTGATGCTAGATGAGGTGGCGGATTCCCCGCACTTTGCTCACTTACTCATAGCTCAAGTCGCCGTATTTTCGCATATCCTTCGTGGTGTAGTAGGCACGCATCTTGGCGACACTTGGGGCCAAGCGTCTGATGCGCTCTAAGTCCCTTAGTCTAAGTCACAGCACGCCTTGCCGCAGCTCAAGTCCTTGACATCCTGGCAGTGCCTTCTTGTTGTTGTTTTCGTTTTCGCCCGCCTTTGTTTTGCTCTCCTTTTGCCTTTTGCTTATTCTGCTAATTGTTTTGTCGGCCACATTTTCATGCACATTTCGATACAACAATTTTCACACGACTGCACTCGCGCCTTCTCTCGGCTTTCTGCATGTCCCTTCCTGTCCGCGCCCCACTCTGCCGTGTTTTGTTGTTGTTTTTTTGTTAAAGTTTTCAATTGATTCTGTTTTTTTTTCGTGTGTTTGCGAATTACTGCTGAATTGTTTCCGTCTGAGTTGGCTCCTCTCCGCACACTGAATGCTGTTCCGCTGGGCTCGGAGGCTGTGCAGGCTCCAGGTTCCAGGTTGACAGGATTACTGGCTCTCTTTACTGTGAGAACTCGCACTCTCACTTGCACTCTCTCTTTTGCTGTGTTTTGACAGCTCCGTTACTCGGAATGACAGCGGAGCGGGGGAGTTAAGAGCATGCGCGTGGCGGTGACAGCGGCGCCAGGGATGCTGTGACCGGTTTGATACACTGGGAAAAGCAATATTTAATATAATTAATATATAATATTATTTTAGCAAAAATATTATGTGTTATTATATCCAAGATTTGGTGTTAATTCAATATACCATTAAAATATAAAACCAGATTGGATTCTCCGATTCATCTTTATTTGGATCTTAGTTTATTTTAGATGATAATTAACTAGGATTTTATTTATTTGCTGTGGTGATGCAGAACAGTAAAATATATTCATGAAAATTGTTTCGGTCCTTCGTATTTAGTTTTAATTGCGTGTACTTCTCTAAAACTCTGCGATCAAAATGAGTAGTGTTGTACAGTTTTCGTTTTACCTAATAACATTAATTTCCTAAGCATTTAACATGATGCTGTTACCGCAGTACAGATGGCACAGTGCTGTTAACAAATCGTTACGTTACGTTAACCTTTAAAATAAAAATGTAAGCAATGCAATGTGAACAATGGGAGCAGGCATCCTGCTGCGAACAAATATAATAATGCCACATTAAAATTTAATTATTGTTTAAAAACATAGATTGAGACATTTTCTGGGAATTATAAATCAATTAATATAGTTTCTAAAAGTGTTCTACTTATTCGGGACCTAAAGTATTTCATTGCCTACTGTTAAACACTTTTTAAACTCATTTTAAATCTGTATCAATTTCAGTGGTTCGATTTTATCCACAGATATATATAATATATTTAGATATAGTTTATTTTAGATATAAATTTAGAGTCAGAACCTTAAAATTTGCAAAAGAATTTAGCTTCTTCTTGACTCGATAATAGTTTTCTTTCTTCTCTCCTAACTTGTGAATAATTTATTCAAATTCATGTGGCTTTCTTTCAGAGAAAACTAAATTCTAGTTTTATAACCTTGAAAAAATACAATAAAACCTGAATTACATTCAACTTTTTTTCATTCATTTGCTAAAGGTATCATTACTATTTCTATTTAATACTTAATTTATACAAATCTTCCCATATGTATGCTGAAACAATGGGATGTCTAGTATACGCCAAAACATATGTATTTTTATGAATATTTTTTTGTTTACTTGTTTTCGTCTGGTTTATAGCTCATTTGCGGGCTTTAATTACGATTTGCATGTTGCAAGTGCCGCACACTGGGCAATTAATCGATGGAATCCCTTAGCTTAGAAATGTTTTATGGCCAATGAACTCTCATTCGCATAACTCCCGCTGTTCCAGGGGGCAGGCGAAAAATACCATTTACATGTGGGCCAAAAATCACCTCATTTATGTTCAGAAAATAGTAGAAATCAGAAGAGAAGGAATAGAAAAATAAATAAATATTATTAGGAGAAAATAATGTGTATATAAAGAAATATAAACATATGTAATGAGTCTTAAGCCTGACTTTTGACAGCAGTTCGTCTTAAAATATAAACGAAAAATATGGCGCAAAAATTAATGAGCCTTAATCCGAAATGATTCCGTCTTTGTGCCAGAATGCACTGGTATTCAAAGACACATGATACCAGCGAAAAGCCCACTCCTCCTGCTCTTTTTTAAGGCTTAACAAGCAACAAGTCGCAGGGAAGTCGGGTCAAAAGGTCCTTCGCATTTGGCTCATTAGAAGGACCTACCGAAAAAGCGCAACAGGCTGCAATCACACAGCAACGACCACACTCACACCCACACTTACGCCCACGCGGAGCATGTGTGTGAGTTAATAACTTGGCTGCAGGCAGGACATGGCTTTCGATGTTCGATAATTACAGCAACGGCAGTCGAGTGGCAACAACAAGGACGCCGGGTGGCAGCGCCACTCGTAAATCAAGGGACGAAAAAAGCATTTCACTGTCGGACCAGCTCAGCTCCTTAACTGCGCTCCTTGCCGATTAACAAGCATCTATAATGCTTCATTACTGTAAAAAAGGAGCTGCTGCTGCTGAAAAAAAAAAACACAAAAAGAACGACCAGCGCCAGGATCTCTGGCTGCTATAAAAGCGTTGGGCATATAAAGCCAACGCTTCAGTTGAATCTTCAAAAGTGTCGAACGCAGGACAGCTTGACAGTAATTAGTTTCACAAGAGCCAGGAGCCAGGAGCCACCCAGAATGCATCATCCACCTGGGCCGAGAGCCGTGCACACGGCCAAGACCAGGCGCCCGTGGAAGAGGAGAGCGTTGCGGAACGAGGGCTCTACCTCCGGCAGGACCTATCACCTGCCAGCCCTGTTGATTATCCTGCTCGTACTCATCCAGAACTTTGAGCTGCATATGTGCCGGCAATTAATGAGGCAACCGACCGACAAACGATCCCAGGACCACCGGCTCACCATCGGCGGCAGTGCAGCCGGCGAGGTGACACCGCCCGGAGGCAGTTCCAAGGCCACCCTAGAGGATAAGCGAGGCAGGTCGGCTCCCAGTCAGCCGGAGGAGATATTCAGCGCCCCGGCCGATGACAGTGGCCTCAGCTACGATGAGTATCCGGTACGCCCGCCCCCCAGAAAACACCCCCCAAAAATCTGAAAATTACTAAATCTTTGCGTGGGTCGTGTTGGTCAACGGCCACGTCTGTGTTTTGAATCCCTATCACCTTACGCACAATTTGTAATTGTATATTTTTCATTTGATTGCTTTTCGGCTTTGACTTTGACCCTAAGCTACATTTCGAATCCCCCCGAAAACTGAGCTGACGTCACGGCACCTTGATTAAGGAAGGTCCTGGCACATAGTGGTGGGCCTAATGAGGGCTGGCCCACGACCGAGGCGCTCTTAAAAAAAATTCCTAGGGGTCAAGTTAAGGCGTGGGAAGTGGGCTTAGCGCCTTTGGAAAGGAGAACTTTAAAATATGTTGTGCTCTTTGAAGGAAAATTTAATTAAAATGCTTTTGTTTATATTATGTCTAGTTAATTAAAGTTCTAATATATCTTTGACAATACATTTTGATAATTGTAGATTATAATTGTAGATACTTTTATGTATTTTTTGAGTCCAGCTCACAGAACCTAACTTTTCCTATATCCACCTAACATTTAATATTTTTCCCACCCATTTCCACCCACAGATGGTGGTTCCAAAGCGAGCTGCCCTGCTCCTGGATCGCTTGATGGTGGCTCTGCATCATGCCCTTGAACAAGAACGAGGTGGTCATCGAATCGGCGAATTCTACTCGGACAAAAACAGTCTGAATGGAAAACTAAGTGAACTCCACAACGGATTGGAACCCCATCAAGTGCGGGAGGATGGTGAGTCCCCAAACAAGCCGCTGCCAAGCTACTTAAGCTAACCTTTTCCATCTAAACCAGGCATGTATAGCGACGATGATCCTGGCATTATGTTGGATTATGATTTCAAAGATTTGAATCAGATCAATCGCGCCACTGGCGAAACAGTAAGTTGGAATATAAAACCTAAATTGCAATATAAGACATAAAATTAGCAGCGCGATGTGTAAGAAAATTTCAGTTAATGCCAAAGAGCTTTCAGAGAAGAGCCGGTGCGGAATTGGTGGGCGCAGATCGGCCAGGAGGTGCCTCCACGTTACCTGGCTCCCCGGCTGGGCCTCGGCGTATCCATCCATCCGGAAACGGCGGTGGTCGTGCCTACTGGCGTTGCTATTTCAATGCCGTCAGCTGCTTCTGAACAAAAACTAGGATCTATCTAGCCATAGATCCGCCGCCGGAGAGGAATGCCAACAGAATATCTCCGGGATAGGTGTTTCAGAAACAGCTACGAGTTCCTCTTTTCGTTGCTGCTGTGAGAGTTGTTCGCGCAATTAACTGAAATCCCCCAGTTCCGTAATTGTATCTAGTGGTATCTGTATCTAGTAACTGTATCTAGTAACTGTATCTGTATCTGTAACTGTAACTATAACTGTATCTGTATCTGTGCATTTGTAACTCACTGTGAATCTGCGTTATAAATAAACCACCATCGATAAGTCCAACGGCATTCATAAATAAATTAATTCATTCACCCACACCGTATGGGAATCGGAGTACTATATATCTTGGGGCCAGACAGGAGCACCGTAATCCCCTGCCCAGCTTAATGCTGATTGACATCAGCCGTAAAATCTAATTCCAAACAAATCCGTCCATCGCATGCCCTCAGCTCGTGACCCATCGCGATTTATTTTCGCTGGCGAATTGTGGGCTTGTGCCAAGCGGAAGTGCTACCAATATCGGTTGGTATATGGATCTTTATCTATGTCAGTGCTCTGGCAGATAAAACAGATGAAAGAGTAAGGTTAAATTATGCATTTGTAATAGAGAATAGTTTTTCTGAGAACAGAAAGATAAATTTATAGTTTTTTAGGACTTAAAGATATCAAAATCTTAAAATGTTACAAAAAACGCTTACTGTCAAATTTTAATTAAAAATCTAAGGATATGCTACAAAAATCTCTTCTAAATTAAAAGCTATAACAATAATTCTTTCTTTTAAAACTCTTAATTAAAGCAACTCAGAAACTTCAGAAATTTGGTAATTCCTTTTCAAAATTCACAAACGTCAAGGGATTCGAAGAGGAGCTTTTAATAAATGCTAGTTTCCAGAGAATAAGTTTTATTTTAAGGCAAGTTAAAAAAGTACTTATTCACTTACCATTACTCCCTGACTTCACATTAAATTCCTTTCAATATTTCCATCTTATATTCCTTCCCATATTTCCATCTAATATTCCTTTCCATATTCTTTTCTTCTATGCAATTTAAGAATTTCTAAACTTCTGTCAAACTATTTACCGGTATGCTCAACAACTAAAAGTCAATGCATATTATTAGCCGTGGGTCGACTGCCTGTCAATAGTGAACTTTTAAACTAAACTGAAGATCGACTTATGTGTGCGATGCACGTTTATGACGGTGGCCACCTTCGCCGCGGCTACAAAGTCGAATGGCAAAGTTTTATTGGCCATTAATGAGATTGCTGAAGCAGACATTAATTCATAATAGACTTTTATGTACATCTAATTGCTGTCGTTAATTGATAGTTGGACTGCCTCCGACTTTAGCTGCAAAAAATATGCAATTTATAGACACAACTGAGGGGAAAGATTGAGATAAAAAATAACTTTATTAGTATAGGCACATAAATAAACTCACTAATATTAATAGTTATATTAATTAAATACTCGAGTAGTTTGCTTATAACATTTATCTCCGATTTATGACAGTGGTAAATCGATGAATTATAATAAATGTATTTTGTCAACTTTGTGGTAGAGTAATACAGGCAGAGAAAATTGATTAATTAAATTAAAAACAAATAAAAATGCATATATGCGGAGGTGTTACAGAAAACACAAGAAATTTGAAATCATTTTAAAATGTGCCCAAAAGTATGCACTAAAATGGTTGAGGTACGTACTAACTTCAGTGTAATGGCCTAATTACACTAACATGAGTTACCTATCGATATCGAAGTTAACTCTAAAACGCAGAATTAACGTCTAGACGGGAATAACTCGAGTCAATGCGTTTGAAATCTGTGCAATATAACATTTTGTAGACTAGTTTTGCAAACCATTTCAAGAGATTTCAAAACCCTATTAATTTTAGTAGGTACATCATTTGTATATATTTTTTTAATATAGTTAAACAAGTCATATATTTAATTTGATTATATATTCACTTAGCATACACAATTCATTATTTAAAACATCCTGGGGAATTAAATTAAGCCTTCCCAGATTTATAGTCAACAATAAAAAGCTATATTTTCGAGGAATTCTCCTCAACCCTTTCATATTCGATTATCGCGTATGAGTATCTATTTTTATGTACGTTTATGTCATAATCCCACTTGGGCACATGGCGCAATTTCGTTATCAATGGGCCCGTAAATCAATGACGACGTCGCAAAGCCACTCGCTGAGCCTACTGTCCCAGTGCATTTCCACTCGCTCGCTACGTCATAGCCGCAGTGCCGCTAAGTATGCAACAGGTTTCGTGTGTCGCGAGTTAATCAGCAACAGGTGCCCTTATCCGTGGCTACTCACCATACCTCCAAAAGGGGGCACATGTTCATGTCCAAGTACAGGTCCCTGTCCATGTCCGTGTGGTGAATTAATAAGTCGCACATTGTTCATACGCCCCATTGTACGAGCAGAAACAACTTAGAGTGCTATGACACCGTTCTGGGTAAGGTATTCGACTAAGGGATGCTCTTTTTTATAGAATTTCTTTAGTAGATTTTATAGTACAATATTTATCAAATATTTATATATTTGTATTTGTAACTATAACAAGAAAAAAAAAATTTTTAAGGGTTTGCTTAAAATTAGCATCAAAACGTATAACACTATATTAAAAATAGGTGAATAACTAATAAATATAATATTCTTCTACCTAAATTAAACTAAGAGAATGAGAATCCTTAAACTAATCATAACTCTAATTATTTCTTGTTCAGGAGAATAAAATTTTAAATAAATCTTAAGTCCTACGAGCATATTTTAGATAATAAATGTAATTTGAAACCATTATCTTCTACAAAACCATTTGTAGGGATTTAAGACCTTTAAAACAATATCAAAACTGTTCCCTGCCCACCTCATGTACCCTGTACCATGTCCCAGGTATCAAGAGCAAGTGTTACCCGTACTCGTTGCAGTGTCGCTTGACATGGGGCATAAAGCTTTGCCTAAGCAGACGCCCCCTACAAATGCCCCATCCCTTACCCTACTCGGCCTGCTCCTACCTCTCCTCCTTTTCCACCTTCAACTGCTCCTCCTGATTTTCCGGCAGCTCGTGCTTCCTGCTGCTGCTCTGCCTCGGCCGCTGCTGGCGTCGCTGCCGCTGGAGCTGTTTGCTATTTTGTATATAAAGCCCGGTAGCAGGCATCGCCAACATCGAGTTACCAATTTCCCTTCTTGGAGTTCACATCGAGAGCAACATAGCAGCAGCAGCAGCAACAAGTGACCCCCAGAGTCCAAGGATCAGATCAGACCTCTAACCCCCCAAAAGAGTCATCACATTTATTTGCGCAAAGCAAACAGTGCCGAAAAAAATAAGTTACCGGGAATCACCTCCTGGCGCCAGAGATTCACCTGTTTCACCGACGCCAACTCAATTGCCGGCAATTCGCAGTCCCCCAAAACTAGACGGAAAGTATCGGTGAGTATCGAAGAATTGGCTTAGCCATAGTCATAGTGTATGTCTGCTTTTGGCCATTAATTGAAATAAGCGGTTGTGTGTCTCCGAGAATTAATTTGTGGTCGCGGAAATTGTGCCACAGGTGAGTTATGGCAATCCAGGAGAGTTACGGCCAGTGATATCATATCGCGTGGTTTTGTGGCGTCGGAACTTAGTTGTTTCTGGAAATATTGAATAGAAGACTCGGAATTTCGAGAGTTTAATTCAAAAAAATATAATTTTCCTACTGAATTACTTTTTTTAATGTTTCAAAGAATTTTTTAATAAATATTTAATGACAATTTGGCGTGGGAACTTAGTTGTTTCTGGAACTAGTTTACTAGAAGACTCGGAATTTTTAAAGTTTAACTCAAAAGAATATAATTTTCCTACTGAGTTACTATTTTAATATTTTAAAGTATTTATTTCATAAATATTTAGTGACATTTTGCCTATAGAATTACATTTCAAAAATGCCATAGTATTTATTTAAAAATATTTAAGGATTCTTTGAATAATTTTATACAATAAACTGAAACTAGAAATATTTAAAAGGGCATTACTTATTTTCTTTGTTTAATACAGACAAAATAATCATATTTTAATAATTCAAAAAATGTATTTAAAATAATATTGAATATTTAGCCTTGCATATATATTTTATTTAATAAGAACACAACCTTTTTCTTGAGATAACTGACATGTTCACACGCACATTAAGGAAAATGCCTTGCTTTATAAATAAGTGAGGCCAATTTGGGTTTTGCCATTTAAAGTGACTCCAAAAGCTGTTGTGTTGCCAAATTGAGTTCGCAAAGAGTTCCCAAAATTGATGGACATTTAACAACATTTTTTGTGTGGCCCAAGAGGAACACCCACACGTTGACAAATATATACATATGCAATTCATAGGCCATATATTACAGGTAACCCCCCCGATTGCCTTTCCTGCAATGTATTTTTTGTTTTTGTTTTGAATACGCCAGAACACGCTTACCCCTCAGGGACTGTTTTTTCGGGAGCCTAACCTAATGACAGGCCTGGCCCTAGCTCGAGCTTTCTCTGGCTCATTGAAAATTATGTGAATTATTTATGAAGCGTAGAAAAATCAGGCACAGGCACAGAAAATTCACTTCATTTGGTTTTTTTTTTCTCAGACTTTGATTTGGACTTCAATCTGGGATTCGAGTAGCTGATAATAAATAACTTTACTTCACTTGACTTGACTTGGCTCGTCTTGTTTCGCTCGATTTTTCCCGAAACCGCAATCAAATTGCATTTAATATTTATTAGAGTTCGCCCTCGCCTTTCTGTCTTGGTTCTGGTTTTTTTTTATCTTTTGGTTTAGGGGCATCAATGGTGCAAATAATATTCAGCAGAACATCGAGGGTGGTTCCTGGCTTGCTTAGCTTCATTTTGTGACTATTATTAATAGAAATGATTTAAATATTTAAGTGGTTTAAACATGCCTCTAGCTAAAGTCCTTATTAATAAATATTAATTGATTTTACGCCCACTTTATGACTGGAAATTGACAAATATTTATCCCAGATATCTGGCCCCAAAAATTGAGCCAAGAATCTTGGTCTACACTCCCTAATTGAGCAAATAACTCGTCCTTTTCGGTGAAAGCCACTTTGAACCGAGTTTTCCACAAATCAGAACGTAACCACAACACAGATCCTGGTAGAAACTCGATACAACTTCAAGTGTTCCTCCCCCCGGCTCCTGGGACAGGCAGGATAAAGGGAAAGGAAACATTTGAAGATGTCTGAAGTTTCAAGTTTTCGCTGACTGACTGACGTAATTTTAATTTGCTCCCTCAAAAATATCATATGACCAAATAAATCACACGGCCAAGGACACGACTATCATCGTCCTGGCTGTCAGCCACACACATTAATGATGCCCACGCCAGGTCCTGGTCCTTGTCTTGGGCCTTCTCATTGCAAATATTTGCCCAGCGGACAGACACTTGTCCTTAGCTAATTTTAAAGTTCCCTTCGCCGCAGGCGACAAAAAAGCTGAAGAAAACACTAAATGAAAAAGAAATTAAGCCGCTTGTGGGATGAAAATTTGGTTTCGGGCTTAGCCCACGTGAAAATTGCATTTTCTCTTCTTTGTTCGTTAGCACTTTTCCGCTTTTCCAGGCCTTGCAGCAACTTTGACGCTGCCGCTGCTGCGAGATTAAATTTCCAATTAACATCGGAGCATTATTTATCGGCGGCAATAAAAGTGTCCTGATTATGTTTGGCTTTGGGTTCTGCCTTACAGGGCCCCGTCTGCTTATGGCCTTTGTGATTCCATTCACTAGTCGCCTCCCAGTCACTAGTTTTTATTATTTATCACCGCCCACTATTAGCTGTTTAATCTACGAAATATTTTATGGGCTCAAAGTTGAACAGAGAGCGGCGAGCAGAGTGTGTGGGAGCATTATAATTATCTATATTTGACTGCATTAACTTGGCCAAGTGTTTTAAAGGGTTCTCACATGCACTTTGGCCAATCAAAAAACACGGAAGTTGGCTTCCATTACCCTGTAAGTGCTTTGTTTTATGAGATAAGGTAATAAATGTGATCAGATTGGCACAGGAATCGTTTAATTTTGTAATAGAATTTTAGATAAAAGGCTTTTCTAGGAAGTTAATAAACAAAACTTTAAATATTAATATAAATATAATATTTAATCTCTGTTTAAACTAAAATCTTTGCTATACAATTCTTAGTTTCTCTCTATTTTAATTATTCTTAATAAATAAAGAAATATAAATATAATTAAACATTTTCACCTCCATTTTCTTGGCTAAAAAACTAGTTTCCAAATGTAGTTAACAAAAAAGAAAATCCAAAAAATTAAAAGCCATAAAAGTTATCCTATCCCGCAGCTGTTTTGAAATTGAAGAAGGACCCAGCTCCTCTTTTCCAGGACATTCAACTAGAGGCAGCTACATTTTTATGAGGTGCATGCCACCAAATGAGACAAGTCATTAACATTTACGGCCCACATCGTTGAGGTCCTCGAATGAGCGGTGGTGTCTGGAGATACGCCGGGATTTTTATGCCAAACCCCGACCATTCTGGGCTGCTCGTTTTACCTGTTGCATATGCCGATGGCACTGAAAGTCACACTTGATGACCTCATTTTGCCCGCAGCTAAACGAATATATCCTGGGGATTTATGCTCCCGTTGGCTGTTTATGTATTCATGTCCTGCGGGGGGCAGGTTGTCCTTTGATTTCACACCCACTTCAATTACCAATGATGTCATAATTTATGTAATATGAGTAATTGACTGACTATAATTGCCTTGGGAAAGTTATGTCTGTGTCTTCTTTATTTATTTATCTTTGATGTTGAATATAAACAGACTGTAATTTATTTAATTTATGAGCAAGCAATGAATAGAAAAGGAATATTTGGAATAGTAGAATATTAATAGAAGTTAAATTGAGTTATTATAATGACAAGATGAAACTGATTCACTCTTTTGGAGTAAATATTAATAAATACATTATTTAGTGGATGCTAGTATGTGAACGCGAAGTTCATTAGCTTGGGAATATATTTATGATTCCTGTAATCTTTTATTAAATGGATAAATATTTTATGATTTAATTTTTCAGAACGAATCAAGAGCTAACCAATAATTATTTATTTATGTGTTTATTAATAAAAAAGTTTTTTTTTAACTTTGAAGCTTTATTAGATTTTTTTTTAATAATTCGTACGATATCTTATTTAGTTAAAATATCCTCCATTATGTGGTTAACTATCGGCGTAATTTATTTCCCAGAAATTTCGTAGTCATATACGAAATCATACCATTATTCTTAAAAATCAGGCATATGTAACTTAGAGAGAAGATCAAAGTCAGCTTACAAATCTGTAAAGATATTTTTATTCCCTAAACTTCCAAGTAACAAATAATTCTTTACCCTCGAAAAATTCCAAGCCATCTTAAAACGCTTCCTAGACCGATTACGCCTTCCGTTCCAACGTCGCTATAGAATCGACCCTGAAAGTTACTCAATAAAGGCTTACTTGGGCAAACGAAGCCCGTATCAACTGGAATCACGTTTTTTGTCAGCTTCAGCTGAAATCAATTAAAGTTTGGTCATATGATATGGTCAGAAGTGAATCCTTATGCGGCTGCCACACATGTTGCACCATCGTTGCATTGTAATATAAATGCTATGAATGCCCGTGCCAGACCGTGTGGGATGGAAATCCTGAGCAGGCGACGGCGACGGCGACGTCAGCAGTCGGTCCATATCCGTTTTTAATTGCGGAAATGCACTTAAGCCGGCCGAAGGTGGCGAGTCCTTCCACTCCTCCGTAGGAATGCCGGTCACGTTTGTGGCAACAAGTGGCCTGATTCACTCGAAGCTGCTTTGTTATGCTTTGTTGGGAAAATAAAAAAAAATTCAATGGAAATCTGACCTTTAATTAAAAATATGGCAAGCGAACTTTGAGCCACTTTTTTTTTTTTTTTTTTTTGCCCCTTGACATCGCTTTGAGCTTGCGGATTAGCTGGCTTTATTTATTCTTTGTAGTTGCGCAAACATTCGCATTAAGTGGGGGCTTTGGGAAAGTGTGTAACTCTGAATTGTCATTGAATAAATTGAGTTTTAAAGAAAATAAATGAAAAGGATTTTTTTTTTTTGCATCTAGAAAAAGTATGAACCCTTAAAGAACATAATAATTTAAATATTTCAGTGCCTTGCGATGAGAGATATTTAAAATCTCCTGTTCAAGCACCAAATAAATACAAAATAATTGCTTCAAAATCTTACCAAAGCCTTGTAATCTCTTCTTATATTTTTTAATATTTCTTAACAATTATATTACTACTTTCAGTAAAAAAATCTTTTCCAACATGATGAAGTTCGTGCAAATATTATTGTGCTACGGCCTGCTCCTGGCTCTGCTCTTTGCCCTCACCGAGGCCCGGCCCTCGGCAGGCGAAACAGGATCTGTAAGTAGTAGTAGTAACCAAGAAGCACATAAAGAACGCAGCTTATTGGCTTATCCGATTAAGGACTCCGATGCCCTCGATGGCCAGGAGGCCGAGGATGTTCGCGTCGGCGCCTATGGCGGAGGCTATGACATGCCAGCTCAGGCTATCTATCCCAACATACCCATGGACAGGCTCCAGATGCTCTTTGCCCAGTACAGACCCACGTGAGTTTATGGGGGATTCAAATTGGTAATATCAACTAAAGATATATCTTTGACTCTAGCAGCTACAGCGCCTACTTGAGGAGCCCCACCTATGGCAACATGAACGAGCTGTACCGGCTGCCGGAGAGCAAGCGCCAGGTGAGGTACCGGCAGTGCTACTTCAACCCCATCTCCTGCTTTAGGAAGTAAATCCCAGCCAGCCAGATGAGCATCCCCAACCAAGCAACTAACAACCAACCAGCCCTTGGATTAATTAACGTTTCAAGCATTTCAACCAAAACAAAAAAAAAACCAAAGAATTAAGCAAATCTAAATTGAATTTTAGCTAAATGGATCAGCAAAAGAGTAAAGGAAATATGTAGTGCAATTAAACTAAAGCTAAGACTCAACCTATACCCATGCATATATGTATTAACGAACAAATATATATATATATAAACATATACTAAATATTTAAATGTTTCAAAGATGAGAGGGAAAAATGCTCCATTGTAGTTACATAAAAAATACACCATTAAACGGAAATGAAGTATTTATTTGAATATTAGCTCGAAACCATTTATTTGTTCGTCTCTGTTTCTTGATTTACGCTTTGCATATGGTGTGGTAAAAATTTAATACTTACAACGCTTTCCAAGCCAATTAATTATATATATATATACATAACACACACTGGAAATAAATATGTGCTTTTGTTAGTTTAAGCGTCCCAGCTCTTGTATAATAATACGAATGTAAAATCGAAAGTACCAAACTATACATGTAATATAAATCTCTAAAATGAAATTATAACTATATATACGTATGAAATAAATGCGCCCAAATGTTAAATAATTACTGTGTTATTTAATCATTTAGGCGGGAAAGCAAAGAGTTGAGAATTTTATTGTCTTTTTTGTGTTTTAGGTACCCTGAAAAATGTTTAATAATATTATTATTGTTTAGGGCTTCAGGAAAGTCGTTTAAAATGCTTAACAATTTTCTTTAAATTATTTTAAAAATAAAATATTTATATATTTTTGCACCCTTAACTCACTCACGAAAATGTATACAACAGGTAAAATGGTAAAAAGATGATGAGCATCAACATCTATTTAGCCATCATTGTCTGTCCGTTAGTTTGTCCGTTTGTCCCTATAAGTACCTCGATTTCAGGGACTATAAAAGCTAGAGCTATTAAATTTGGGGACAACATTCCTACAGATTACACTCAGTTCAAATTTGTTTTAAAATTTATTTTATTATTATACATTTTTAACAATAAAGTTCCGTCAACCTTCTTTCTGTCTCCCACGCACACTACTTAGACTGTAGGCAAGTCTAAAACCCAAAGTTTTTACCAAAACAAAGATTTGTGAGATTTTTTTTTAATAAATTGATTTATTAGTTGAAATTAATGCTTACTAATACTAATACATTTTTGTATATATTTTATTCAATGTATATTCTTTTTGGTTTGTTTTAAGAACATTTTTTATCCTTTTGCTTAGCAATAATTAAGAACTTTGTTATTTAATTAAAAGGTGTATTGATTTTCATATCTATTTAGGCTTTACATAATATATTCTTTCGCCTCTAAGGCAGTATCCTTTATTTTTTATAGTTTTTCCGATTAATCTTATTATCTCTGATTCCATTATCACTGCTTAGGAATATCCCTTCCGAGTATTTCCTCATCCTTATCACATTTTCCTGTTTGACCAACTTAGATTTGCAGACGCCGCTTCTGCAGGTGCTTGGACTGGCACTTCCCGCCGCGTGGCTCCATTCTGATGACCAACCGATCCGGAGTGGATATCTTGTAGCCATGGCAGCGCCGGAGGCGCTCTTCGATCTTCAGCGAGGTGGCCACCATGAAAACGGAGAAGACCAAAGCGATTAGGTAGCGAACGATTAGCATATTGTGACAAATTGAGACTGCGTCGATGACGGGCTGGACTGCGTGGTTTTATAGCTCCAGAACCGGAGTGGACGCCCTTACCTGAACCAACGAGAGGCTTCCACAGACATCTCCCTGATGGATTAGGACGGATTTTTATGACCGCGACTCGCCAATAAACCATTCCGCGCTAATCCATTCGGCAATTTCCACTTCCTCTGCTCGGAGTCCTCGTCCTCGTCCTCGATCCTAGGCGGATCTCTAGATGAGCCTCGATCCTGGACCAAATACAGGGAAGGGAAAACTAATTGCCGTGGCTGATGAGTGGAAGTTCCGAGAAGCAGACAGACACCAAGTCGACCTACCTGATGGGGCAGCAGCAGCGGCAGAAGCAGCGCCTTTATGATCCCAGGTCCGCATCGCCGCCATTAGACATTTTAATTGTTAATTTTTGCAAAAACCAAGCCCGCCGCCAGAGGAGGGGAAAATTTAAATAATGGCCGAGCTGCAGGCATCCAGGAATCCAATGGCTACCTGCATTTATTATCTCTGCCCCGGCCCGGCCTCGGTCTTGGTCTTGGTCTCAGCCTCGACCACGGCCTCGGCTTCGGCTCCACCTCTCCACTGCCTCCTGCCCGTTGATCTACTCGGGGCCGAGTGCCATCAACGTGAAAACAAGTGGCAACAATTTTCTATAAATTGCATTTGTGCAAAATTAAGTTCAATCTTGGCCAAGTCGCGAACCAGTAGCTGTATCTCTTTGGCTTGCATCCGCTTGCCGGCAACAAATGCAGCGCCCATCCCGAGATCCCGATTCCGTTCCCGTTCCCGTTCCCGCTCCCGATACTGATACCGAAACCGCTCCCAATCCCCTCCATCCCAGCTGGTTTTTCGCTGCTGGAGTAGCCAAACTCCATTAACTTTGCAATTGGCCACCATAACTCGTCCGTCGGTCGCCCGCCATCCTCGCGTCACCTTGCCGCCCATTTGGCCGCCGCATCCACAGGCACATCCATCGCCACATAGTCACCTCCTTCATGCCCCCTTTGCGCCTTTGCACATCCCACTGGCCACATCCCACAGAGCAGCGGGCAGCGAGCACCAAGCGAGGTCCATTCCATTCCAGGCCACTCCACTTCACTCCAGTCCAGTCCCCAGTCCAGTGCCGGCCCCATCGCTTGTTAGTTTTTGCGCCAGATCGTTTATAATAATTCGTATGCGAGTCATGTCATGCCCCTAAAGTGTATCTGCAACCGCGCAGTCGCAGCAGTCGCAGCAGCCGCAGCAGCAGCAGCCTCGCTCGCCGCGCATATCTGTATCTAGTTGGTGCCTCCCAGTGGAGATGGTGGCGTGACACGATCTGAGGCTAAAAAATATAATTATCTAAGGGAACATTTAATACAGATATATTAAAATAGTTTTAAGAAACTCTGAACTATTGTGAGCGCTGTCGCTTGGCGAGTTTGTTTTTTATCTAGCGAGTTAAAGGCTATTGAAAGTGACTTGCAGTCCTCTTAGCACCAAGCTTTCGCTTGTCATTAATTAAAAAAATATGAATATACTCCCCCTGACTATTAATTATTAAATAGTATCTTTTATCTAATGGTTCTTAAAGGTAACATTGAATTTTCTCCTGTTACCGAAATATAGTAAATAAACTGTATTTGAGAAGATAGCCCTTGACCCTAAAGTTAAAATTTTGATCATATTTAAAGCTTTAGTAATAATATTATTTTCCTTGGGACTTACTTAGTCGGTGTATTAGTTTTTATGATTCTATCATGTATAGTTCTGTCTAAAACAGGTAAATAATATTAGAGCGACAATATGAATGTTATTCAGGAATTTTTTTGACAACTTAAACATATTTATTTTAATATAAATAAATTTTATAAAAAAAATGTCTTTGTATTTTAAACTAAAAAGATGTTCAGCCAATCGATATAAAAACTAATTTATTTTCCTGATAGTTGAACACTTATTTTATTGTCTTGTATTATTTATTAAAACATTTTAGAATGTTGAAAGTTTGTCTAATTATTTAATATTCAAAATAGTCTTAAATTATAGTTAAAATTGTGCTTCTGATGACATATTTATTGTATACTTTCTTGTAAAATAATTATTGAAATTTTATCGATGTGTTATAATGATGAATAATGTTTAAGGAAGTAAAGACTTAAACAAACCACTCAGACTTTTACTTTATAATTTGGTTTTGCTATTCTAAACCCAGATCAGTTTTATACATAAATTTCCACCTTTAAGGCAAGTATGCCTGAACTTTTTGAGCTTAAATTTTTTTAAGACTTCTCTTTTGCAGGCTTACAATATATTTAAAGTACTTTCCTCAATGTTCCCTACCTTTTGTATTTTCCACATCCGCAATCTTCCAGTCACGAATCACGCTCATCTCTGGCCAATGGACTAGCAAGTCTTGGGATCGCTTGGCCAGCTCTGAGTTGGCCTGATCTGGTCAACTATGCAACCGGCAGCCCCGGCAGAATGGTGACTCGAACTTGACTTCACCTGGCTTGATCTTGCGCCCGTTTCCTAGCCGCATAGCTCTGGGTCGCCACCGCTTGGCTCTTTCTCCATCTCTCCATCTCCAGCTCCCATCTCTCCGGCCACCTTCTCCTCGTGGCCGTTGTCATACCACTTTATCCGCGGCGCTTTGTGCTGGTCTTGTGGCTGTTCTATTGGCAAAAAGGAAGTTAGAAAAATGCTCTGGGTTCATAGATTCAATGCTGCCTCTCTTCGGTGGCCTTAAGTGAATTGTGCTGGATGCCAGCTGGGCCTGGGTATTGGGAACCCGGCCAGGAAGCATGCATGGATTTGTTCTGGCTTAGTGTTAGCGAGCTTTATAGCGGACAATATTGATTTGAGTTGGAAAACAGTGAAAGTTTCATAAAGAGGAAAAATTTGGAAGTATTTTTAACAATTATTTAATTTAATAACAAATAAAACTAATGAAATAGCAAATAATTTTGAGATAGGTTGCTTGTGTTTTCTTAGAAAGCTTAAAAATCGATATACAAATTAAACTTTTCATACAATTTTAGGTAGAAATATAGTTGAAGAAACTATAAACTTTCTAGCACCAATTCTAGATTTTTCAAACTATTGATCGTAGATCTCTAAGGACTTCTGTAACCCCCTATATCATTAATTGTTTTTAAATCAAATATAACATTTAATTTCTTCAATTTCCCCAGACATCTCAATCCCTTATTGAATGTTCATCAAAACATATTTGGCCATCATAAAACACTTTAGAAACCGATTTAATTTTTGGATTTAAGAGGTTACCAAAGGGGTTTGAATTTGAGGCAGACGATCGTGGATCTCAGTATTTTCAATGCCCCAAAACATTAGTTGCCACAAAAGGGCAGAGAAGACAACAGAATCAAGAGAAATATGAAATTCCAGGCAAACTGGAGGGAACACTGCACTGCAAGGAAAGTTAGTAAGCATTTTAGCTAATATTAAATAATTTAAATTTATTTGATACAAATAAAAGAGTTTAACGTAAGCCAAAGTAGCTTAAATATGTAATAATACTTCTGATAATTACATATACTTTGATTTTATAACCCATTTATAATAATTCCTATATTTTCAGGATCATAATTGCATAGCCTGGCTTTCGTAAATCATTATAAAATACAGTTTTTTAGCGTGTGATCCAATTGGCTCTCGAACTCCCAACGTAACCGGTAGTCGGTGTCGTGGCTCTTTGGCTCGCATTCACATTCAGTGGCCACAGGCACTTCTCCACTTGGTCGTGGCCCAAACCGCCGCCGCCTTGGCCATCGCCGGCGTCGTCGTCGTCGTCATCATGTCGTCGGACTCTTGGACAATGTTGCTATGTTGCTCTTATTCCAGAACATGACCAGCGTCCAATGGGAGGCCACGGAGGAATGCCTTAATTCAGGAATTTAATGAAAAATGCTCTATGAAGCGGTGCAGCAAATTAAAAAAAAAAATACAGAATAAAAAGCCAGCAGAACACTGGGCGCACAGAAGCCATCGTGGCGGGGTGCAGGGGATTGGGAACAAAAAGGTTAAAATTAAAATCTGCGCTCACTTGTTCTTCCGAGCTAAGCACTTCTTCAGGGTACCCTTTAAAAGTAGATTAGATTGGGGCTTAATGGGGCTTAAAAAGGGGAAAAATATAGGTAAAACACAAATAAAGATTTAAAAACAAATAATTATTTTAAAGCTTAATTGGTTGAAATAAAATATATGAAGAATATAATATAAAAGAGTAAATAAGTATATCAAAATCAGATTTAATGGTAAAAACTTGCAGAAAGGAAGCCACTTTATCTTCACCAACTTCCTACTTGGGAATTTTAGTGTAATCCAAGCAGTTTTATCACCTATTAAGCAGAGGACCCTTTTAGGCTTTGGATTTTGTTTCGCTGTTAATTTTTAATCCTTTCTTTTAGAAGCTGCTGGCTTATAAATTTAATTTAAATGATTTGAATTATCCATAAGGGTATGCAATATTTTTTTCTAAGTAAAAGACCGGGTATTTCATAATGCTGGCTTACTTATTAAGAGATTTCTTTAATATTTACTTGAATAATCTCTAAAATTTATAAGAAATCAATTAATATCTATAAGACAAGTCTATATACTATATCGATAATTTCCTTTCGGAAAATTCCCCCTAAAAAGGGTATATGAAAAGCGATGCCTGGTATACCGCCTCCTGGCTTGGATTTCAATCCCGGCGCGATTCGCTGGCTGTGAGCTGTGAGCTTGGAGCTGTGAGAGCGGTGTGAGATCGGTGGCAGGTGATGCCAAAGCCACTGCCGATGCCGTTCAACTTTGAGGTTGAGTGGCTCTTGATGCGACCGACGACCAAAGTTGACCACCAGTTCCAGTTGGTGTGCGAGTGTGTGTGTGTGCGGAGTGGTCAGAGCTGCTCTCTGCGCCGAGCGTTGTAAATTACATTTTCCAAATGCTTTTGCCATGTCGGACCAAAAAGCCATGTACATATGTGGCATAAAGGAGCGGCCGTAGCCGGAGCACAACGCTGAAACGCGGCTCGGCTCCGCTTCCGTTTTGATTTGGAACACTTGTTGCACTCTCCTCTCCTCCGCCTTATGGATTTGTCCTCCGGCCAGAGGAACAAGCAGAAACATTCGTTCCTTGGGGATATGTGCACTCACAGATACTCGCAGAGCACAGAGCGATGTTCCTACATGGATTCCAACATGGCATTTGGGATGCTCCTCTTCTCGATTCGATTCGTTTTTGTTTCTCTGGATTTTTTTCCCTTTTTTTTTGGTTGCGTATTTAAGAATTTTGTTGTTGGGCGAAGAAGGTTGCCTGCCGTTGATTATGTTGTTGTAGTTTGTCCAGATTGTTGTTGATTCGAGTGTTGATTGTTGTTAGCGGAATGGGTGAAAATGTGGCGGTGGCTCGATTAGCCGAATGGCAGATCCACTGGGAGATATGGGCAAGGAACGAAGGCGGGGATATAAGGTAATAAATATATATGGGTAGTATCTTAAATAGGGGCAGGTTTTAGTTGGGTTTTATATGGGGGAAATCCAACCTACATGTGATAATAATTTATTATCAATAGCTTTATATCAATAAATAAACATCAAAGATATTTTTTAAATATTACTTTTATTTCGCATCATAAAGTTAATAAATGTCTTACATAGTTTATTTTTCTTCTTTGTAATTTAAAAGAATTGTCTTGTTAGTTTAAAATTAAATTATATTTAATTCATTCACAAAATAGAATATTAAAAAAATTAAATTCCGCTTTATTTACTTCGAATTCCCATTAATCTCCTTCCCTTACGAGAATGACTCTGGTTCCAGGATCTCATAGGTGGACAGCGGCATCACATCGTTGTCAAAATAGTTGGCTCCACCTGGAGCTATCTCAGGCAAAGGCATATTGTAGAACTGGTCCAGGAAGGGACTCCGGGACATCATCATCTTACGCTTGAGGAAGAAGTGCCTCTTGGCTGGCTTTCGCATGGGCGAGATCTGGTCCAGGATTTCGTTGCTCATCCTCCGTTCCGCCGGCAAGGAAGTGACTTCGTTGTACAGCGACGATCGGGATCTGGGCCGGGCCCAAGAGATGAGCACCAAACAGGCAACGATCAGGATGAGGAGAGCGAGTTTCGAGCAGGACATCTTGACTGCTTGGCAGTTGTTAGCTGAGTGTGTCGAAGGAGTGAAGGACGAGGCAATTTATAGCTTGGAGGATGTGAGTCAGGTAGCCCTTAGACAGTAAACCCTTAACTACTTTCTAATGACGCCATAAGGCCATATGTCACTAACTACGATTTACCTGAGAGGTGCCTCTTTTAACAGGCAATAAAGGAAAAATAAATTCTCTTTTGGGTTTTATAATGATAGGTAGGTCAACCCTATTTGCAATTTATAAAGTTTAAGTCGCATTTTGTATTCAAATTTAAAGAAATATCGTTAAAGGCTTAACAATATAACTAGCTATATTAGATATCTAAGGTTTATTGGCTTAACAAATTATTGTAAAGAAAATTACATCAAAAGGTACAGGGAAATATTAATAATAATGATTTACAGTCATAATTAGTTTGCAAATAATTATTCTTCCCCGACTTCTTCGACTTTAATGTGTAAAAATAATACCTCAATGATTTTATGGCTTGCAAATTTTATAGAGAACGAGTCCAAACCCTCTGAGAACCCAGTAAGTACTTAAAAATCTTTCAAAAGCCAAGGCATTGCTTTGGCCATTCCACTTCGGGGCCATCACTTAACCCATCCACCTCATCAATCTCGGACATTTGGCTAACTATCCGCCAAGCAAAGCAATCCGGCCGGGAGACTGGGAGTCACTTAGGCCGCTCCATCGGCGACTGCAGACTCCACTCCACTCGAGGCATCAAGATCGGCTGGGATTGCACTGCCATTGCGATGCCATTTCATGTTAATCAAACAACGAAATCCATCAACAGGTGACACACGACGCTGGAGCGGGCCCAGGTGGGCGGCGGCGGAAGAGGAGGCGGTGGGCAGCCGCGACATCCAGCCGACATGTCCGTGCGATAATGGTGCTACTTCTCCTCGCAGATCGCCGTGTATGTGTGCGAGTATCTAAAACAACTTCATTCACAAAAATCAGAACAGCGAAAAAAAAAAATAAGAAATAAGACAGAAGCAAAGTAGCAGAGTAGCAGAGCATCTGCGAAAAGGAAGCTGGGCCATTAAAAATATCTTGTGGATGCCAAAGCGAGGCAGATAGCAGCCGCCAAGAGATGCATCCACTTGGTAGCATCATCATCATCATCATCAGCATCTACTTTGGCCTTACCTTTAGCTGCGGCTTTAGCTCCAGCCTCAGCCAGTCTTAGCCTCATCTCCCAGCTTCAGCTGCAGCTCCTGCTCCCGGGGCCAGTGCAGTTGCGGGGGCGGTGCCGTGAGGGAAAGGGGCGGTACAGGTCGCCGGACGGTGGCTGATTTGGCCGTTGGAGGCTGCTCTGCCAGGTGGTAGCCAAGGGGCACGGGGCACGGGGCAGCAGCCAGGGAATAGCCAAGAAACATACGCCTAATGCCACAGTCATCGACATCCGCCATTTAGTTAATTAACCCCTTGCCAGCCCAGCGGGTTTATGGGTTCTTCCTCGAAAAAAGCAAAGTAAAGGAGTTTGAAAAAATTGTTTTAGAAAAAGGGTTATCTTGAAAAATTGTTAAGTAAGGGAATTATACCAAGGGTTAAAATGTATATAATATTTTTAGAAAAAGTCAAATTAAAATAAACTATTATTCATTAGTATTCATTATTAAATCGAAAAAGTTTTAGCATTAAGAGTGCACGTACTAGGACCTTCATCTTTACGATTACAGATAAAAGGGTTAATTTTCAAAAACTCTAAGAAAATATGGATAAGTTCGATATTACATCGATGAATGTCAAAATAAGTACAGATAAAATCAAAATAAATAGCGATAATATATCGATTAATATCAAATTAAGTATTGATAAATTTGATATATGTATATATCGAATATTAAATATTAAATTATAATAAACTATTTTTCAATAATATTTATTATTAAATCTATAGAGAATAATAGTAAGGCATTGAGAGTGGGACCTTAAATATAACAGTTACCAGTAAAATGGTTAATTTGCAATAAATCAAAGTAAATAATTATAATATCGATAGCTTCATCATGAATGTCAAATTAAATACCGATAAAATCAAAACCAATAGCAATAATATATCGATTAATATCAAATTAAATATTGATAAGAATCGATACAATATCAAATAATCAAAATAAATAACGATAAATTCGATATTATATCGATTAATACTATATATTTTAAGTATCAATATATAATATTCAATAATCGCAATAAATATCGAAGTGATATATATTATTTAGTTCTCTTCCCATGAGTTTCTTGAGTGCCAACCTGGTAGAATCTTACCTACCTCAGCCATCAACGGGTTAATCCATCTCCCGGCACATTTGCCTCTTTTTCGCTCACTTATTTCTCCGGCTTCTGACGCAGTTGCGCAGTCTCAACTGTCTACATTTGTCGGCCTGCCTCTTCTCTTTCCCACCTCCTATCCTCCGGCCAGCAATCTTCTCCAGCTGCTGCCACTGCCGCCGCTGCTGCTGCTGCTGCTTCTTCCTCGTCTTGTTCTTCTCCAGTCGATTGGATGTCCAGCTTTCAATTTGCAACATAAAGCATCTTCATCGTGGGCCGCATGAATGGGCAGAGCTGCCGGGCCTCGAAGGCGGAGGAGAGACGGAGGCCATCCATGGGTGTGGGCTGGGAGCTGGTTCTGCGCCGCCTTCTCCTCCTCCTGCTGCTGCTGCCATCAGATCCCCTCCAGATCCGGCATTGACGGTAGGCACTCAGGCGTGCCCTGGCGGTAGTCGCTGACCTTTATTGATTGCTGTTTGACCTCGCCAGCTTTGGCTGTTGCTGTTGCTGTTTTCGCTGTTACTGTTGCATCTCCTAACCATTTGTACTTGGCCGATCGCTGGCACAGATTGCACTTGGCCAACACTCTGGGGGTAGAGGGGGGGTATCAGTACGGGGAAAAGTGGATGGGGAGCGGTACACGCCCACTGGCAGCTATGCTTTGTCGTTTTGCTTTCTGGCCTTTTGTGCAGCCTTCATTGTTACCAATTCGCTATTCGATGCACTCTGAGATTTGCTATATACCGAGGGAATGTTGGAAAACTATATCAAATAGAGGATTTATTATAAATATAATTTAGAAAAAGAATATAAAGGTTAAAAATCATTTAATAAAATATCTTGTGTAAAGATGTTACGGGATGTATTTAGATTCTTAAATATATGTTGTAAGCATTAACTGAGTACTATGTATGGCATAGTGTAGCCCTTTTTGCATTTTGTAAAGCATTTAGCATTTTATGTTAAGATTCCACCGAGATTAAATGAAATTAGGACTAAGTAGAAAAGAGACTACGGTCACACTACAGATTATAAAAAAAAACTACACACATTGAAAATAACAAGAGAGCGAATAAAAATCAAATAAATAAAGAAGAATCCAAACATAAACTACGATAACAATGTGCATAAATATGCTACTTGGATTAATTAGACATAGTGCTATACTATTTATTGTCATTCTTTTTCTCAATTTAAGTTATTTTATCTAAAAATGTATTTTCGTTTTAGAAAATAAAGCAATTTACCTTTAAACTTAGAGATAATTGAGCTTTAACAATTGAGAATAATATTTTTAAAATTTCCTCAGTCGCTAATATTTATTTAAAACTCAAGCTTCGGCTCTCCTTCCATTTGTCGCATAAATAATATTATTATTTAGTAAAAAACTCTACATTTCCTGAACAAAATGAGCTCATTTTTCATAAAGATCTTTGATATAATAAAAACCTTTTAAACATATTATTTTAAAGACTGTTTTTCTCTCTCTGCTAGCCGTGTTACTCTTGTTATTGTTGCTCCATTACCTCGTTTCATGGCAGTTAATTTATATTCGATGCATCTCTCTATCCTTTTCGCTGAGCTGAGCTTTTTTCTTCACTATTTTTTATTATTTTTTCCTTTTTGAACTTCCTTTTTGACGTGGCTGTTTTTGTTGCCTTTGCTACCGCTGGTGGCGTTGCCGAAGGTCGACGTCAGTCCTCGTCTTTTCCCACCTCTTCGTCTTCGTCTGTCGGTACGTCGTCTTCGGCTTCGTCGGTCGGTCGGTCGCTCGTCATTGACGCCTTTCTTTGTACTTAGTCTTCCATTTGCCATTTTGCCATGCAAAAACCCAAAGACAAAGGCAGGGCGAAAATAAACAAGTCAGCCAGGCTTGAGAGGTGGGTCTTTCGACTATTAAATACCTGGTAATTAAGGTGATCAAATGACCGTTATATCAAAAGTGGCCCAATATTAAATCGAATCTTCCTACCTATTTACTCCTCGGCATTATCGAGCGAAATTATAGCAATTCAGGAAGCTATACTTCTCTGCGTAAATACTTAAAGAAAGCAAGGCATCGGGAGCTTCACAAAGACTGTAATCCCTTGACCAGCTTCCCTTCCTAACTATGGTCCATCCCACAAAAAATATTTCGAAACTCCTCAAAAAATCCCAAATTACACACAAGATCTAAAATATAGTAGTAGCTATAGCTCTAACTTTCCTGTTAGTACTTAGGTTTAAAAAAGTATATAAAAGATAAATGAATAAATCGAATATTCGATATAAACTTCGAAATTTATATCGACATTTACTCGATAAACATCGATTAATTCAATAACTTTCCTGTGATTTAATTTTTAATTAAATATAGAAAAAACTAGTATACTTATATCGGTGTTAAGCTCTTAATTTATAAAAAATGTATTTATTTATCGAAAAGTTCGAAAATTTCGAAAATTAAGTATACGCCCCGTAATTATGGGTTTGTTCTGCGAACTATTGACCTTGCCAGATTCGCATAATTTCAACCTAGCCATAGTTTAGCTAGAATATAACTTATATATTTGAAATAAAAGAGTATTATATAGTGTAATGACATTATTACCCTTTCTTGAAATGCAGTTGTAATCAAGGTATCAAAGAAACTCTTGAAAGAGGTCTGAAAACATTTTAAAAATTATATAAGCCTCATGGATTGCTTTAACGATATGGTATAAGTCCAAATATTGAGAGAATGTGTTATTATTCATATGAATTTATCTTGTAATTATTAATAATAAGGGGATCCCAAGTAGTTACTATATGGGGTTATACCCTGGCACCCCTTCAAGTGCCGGGTACTAAAACGCAGCACACTTTGGAAGCCCCGCATTGTTTGGCTTCTATCGTGTAGTTTGTTTTGTTTGACAGTTTCTATCTGGAGGGGCTATCAAGAGTCAGAGTTGGAGCTTCAGCCGGAGTTGGACCCCAGGTTGGAGCTAGATCTGGAGACGTAGTCGGAGTAGAAGTAGCTGGAGTGGATGCAGCAGCCGCAGACTGTCGTTTTGTTTGCTTAATTGTTTGGTTTCCCCGTTTCGAACGGAGGTGGAGCCCCTTTGGGCAGGGAAAATCGTTCGGTTCACATTTAGGTGGGGGCGATATTTTCCAGGGAAATAAATTAGCTGATTGAGGATAACCGTAGTTAGTGGAACGGGTTGGAGATCGGGGCTGGAATGGAATGGAATGGGAATGGCGAATGCAAATGCAATGTACAAGTGAATTATCACCTCATGCATTGTGTCTCTTCTCGGGGATATGAGATATATCTCCATCTTGTCGGCTTAATGGGGGGGAACCTGGACAGAGCTGCTTGGATCCCATCGGGTACACGATTCGCTCTTGTTCTAATCATATACCATATTATTATTTAAAGCGCATTTTAATCTTCTTCCGCTGGAATGAATCTTCTAAAAACTATAATTACACTGTGTTGCAAAAAACTGAGTGCGTGAATTGTAGAAGGAATTTATTATTATAAAATTATAGGTAAAGTATAAGCGTTAAGCCTTTTAACTTTATATACAGTTTGCTTTGTTTCAAGCTTAAGATTTTAATTTAAGATTTTAACATGTGTAATAATTGCACTTTTAATTATTATTGTTCATTCTTTACAATATAGGAAAATCAAGACAATATGGTCAATTTATAATAAATCAAAGCTACTAGCCGCTTAAACAATTAAACGATTTTAAAGCACTTAAGGCTTACACATAGAATAAAGTTGAAAATAAAGTTCTTGGGGTCTGCGCATTGCCTTAAAAATATATTACTCATACGTACTGTTGGCAGTTCTAAAATACTTTATTTTTTAAACAGATGGCGAAGATTTGGGTTTTGATTCTCAGCATTTGAAGAAGGCTTCCTTTCGTCAAAAACTAGAGTAAAGGAGTATGAACGGTTATACGTGTCGTATGAGTTATTTTTTTGTTTTTTTTAATTTTGAGTTCATAAATATAAAATCTATACAAAATTTAAGAATAATGTTCTAAAAGAGCCCAAATACTTGTCATTACTTGATCTAATAAAGATTGTGATTCTTGCATAACTTTTTCACTCAACCGAAATGTTGATTTTTGATTATTGAATTGAAGTTATAATTCTTTATTTTAATAAATATTATAATTGTCCCTTTAAAAATATATCAAGCATTTAAAATATCCCCTAAAGACTTCCCGCTTTAGTTTCTTTGTTGTCCAGTGTAATTATTAACCGGCCTGACTTTAATATCACCAGCAAATCAGATCACTTCATAATGATAATAATCACTCAGCAGAAATAACCTGCTACACGATAAAGAGGAAACAGAAAGAGCGGACAGTGGAGCTCTTCGCTCCGGTGGAGCTCTCTTTCACCCTGGCTCCCGTGTCTCTCTTAAAGCAGAGCGTGCCAAATGAAATTCATTCATACGCGCAGTCGCCCAACCAGTTGTTGTTGTTATCGCCACTTGTCGCGCTCCGTGAGAGTGGAGCCCCAAAGAGAGAACGCCGGAGAACGGAGACCCAGACCCCCAAAAGACGATCGATCGTTGGCTGCTGCTGCACAGTTATTTCTGCGACGCTCTCGAGTGCGGTTCGCTGCGGCAGCTCGATCTCTCTCTCTCCTTTCGTCCAAGCGAACGAACAGTCAAACAATCATAATAAACGTAATTTAAACAATTAATCAAAACGCGACGATCGACGACGAATTGTTATTGCGATTGCAAGACGCATATATATACACATCAAAAAAATGTTTATTTAATTGCATGTCCCAGCAGCAACAGCAACAAGTGCCAGTGAAATATTGTACTTAATTATTACGTTCGAAAAAAAAGTACCAGTGTGAGCAGACGCGTGTGTTTGTGAATAGAATACAACAGCAACAGCAGCAGCGGCAGAGTGTTAGTGTGTGTATGAGCGGCTTTATCAATTGCTCCACATAAAAATATAAAAAAAAATAGTTTGAATTGAAGTGTTTGACAACCAGAATTCCAAAAGGAGGGGAAAACCGTCGGAGACCATCGCAGCTTAAAACGGTAATTAATACAAGCACACACACTCTTGATTCGGCCATAAACAAATGATTCAGCAAATGTCCGAGCGTGAGCAACTGTAAATGCTGCGCAGCGAGACATTTGATTGAGCCGCCACAAATACAACGGCAGCGATTACGATTACACTTACACAAATATAATTACTATCACAATTACATCGACGGCGGGTGACAAAAAGCTGCGGCGACGCATGCTTGCAATTAGTGTGTAACTGTTTCGGTCCACCTCTGCCGCCGCTGCCAGCGTCGCTGTCGACGTCCTGCAAAGTAGCACGCGCAGGGCTCTCTTTCTACGCCCATTCCCCCCATCTTTTGCATTCTGTTAGCCGCTCTCCCTTTGTGCGTTTGATTGGCGTGTCGCTTCCCCCTCATATCTACAGTGAACTCTCCTGAGAGATAGCGACTGACATTTCAACGAAATTGGAATTTACCGCGGGAATAACCTCTAAAGGAAAATGCATGGCTTTTATATTAATATATATTAAATATGAAATTAAAATCTTTAACAAGCCCATTCTTACTGGGTTATTTAATTTTAAAACGTAATTTTTGTCTTTAAAATTCAGAAATTATGTTTCCTTTATTTAATATTAATATTTTACAAAAATCGTTCAGAATTATTTTATGTTGCTTCCTAAAATGGTCTCTGAAAAGTTTACAAGGTAAAGACTTGCAATTCTTTTAAGGAATCTTTAACAATCCAATTCTTACTGGATTATTTAATTTGAAAAACGTATTATTTGTCTTTAAAATGCAGTAATTATTTTTCCTTTATTTAAAATTAATATTTTTGAAAAACCGTCCAGAACTATTTTATTTTGCTTCTTAAAATGGCTTTAAAAAGTTTACAAGGTAAAGAATGGAGCTAAGATTTCAAATAAGGAATCTTATAAAGCTTTTGTTCATACAGATTTTCTATATACCAAAATTTGACGTTTTTAAAAATTGAACATATTTCTAATGTTGTTTAATTTTTAATTTAGTTGGAAAGTTTTTGAAACCTTTAAGAAATTTACAGCATACCTTAATATCACTTAATAATCATTAGTGCCAAATAATGTACATATCTGGAAAAATGGGAAACATATTTCTAAAAATTTTAAATACATTATGAATCTCCCGAACTGTCAATGTGACAAGAACATTAAGCTCTTACAGGGCCAGGTTGCCCTGTACTTTGCTTCGGTTTTATGACCATTTGCTTGGACATTTTCCAAAGTATTACTTGCCATTTTGTCGCTTTCATTAATTGGCCTGCCTGTGAAATGGCTACCTGTCTCTTCCGCGCTCTCTTCGCAACGGTAAGTGCTAACTTGGCGCTCGCTCTCTGTGTCTGCGACTCCCCCTCCTCTCCGTCTGCGTTTATCTGTCTCTCTGTTCGTCGCCGTACACTTGTTGCTTGTTCATTGTTTTCACAGTTTTTAAGTCGCGCTCATATCCGGCGTTTGCCGTCTGTTGTTGTTGTTGCTGCTGTTATTTTATTTTTACTTTTTTTTCGCGTTTGCTTTTGGGCCTGATAAGCGCACTCACCTTCCCTTGGCGCCCCCTCGGCCGCCTTAGTTGTTGTTTTGACCAAGTCTCCGCTTGCTAACAGTTACTGTTACAGTTGTCGTCGCTATATAAGTGTGTGTGTAAGTCTACCCTGTACCTGCATTTTATTTGCATTTCGCATTTTTGATTACAGCACTCCTCTTCTTCCTCTTCCCCAAATTCGCTGGCCTTGCCTTTTTCCGTTTATTTTTATTATTTTCCACTTAATTACGTGTATTTGTGGCTAACTTTGTTCTAAACTAAAACGCATGTGATTCAGCCGAAGTTTTGCGGGCGGTAATGTCCAGCTGTTTCTTGGATTATGGCTCATTGAATTCTTTGGAAGAATTGGCTAATAGGAACGTGTTTTCCATTTCGACCCCTTTACTTTCCAGCAGCTGGCTTTTATTGGGATTATATGAACCTCGAAGGTTGCTTTGTGAATCAATTGAATTTAAAGTAATCAATTAAGTTGTGCTTTAAACCCAAACTTCTGTTTACAAATCGCAATTATTTGAAAAATGCAGCGACTTCTAAGTATTAAGATGGGTGTGTTCCAGCAAGTGATCATAACAACTTCAGGTATACCAGGGAAATATTTCTTTATGGAACCAGAACTCAAAGAAAAAAGTGTTTTTATCTCGGAAAAATGATATAAAAGTTCGATTTAAACAAAAATCGTAAACAGAGTTAAAAGTAAAATAAAAGTAACAATTTTTTAAAAATTCTAAAAAAAGTACTTAGGTTTTTCTCATTATTAAGATCAAATTATAATTATTAAACTAGAATCTTTAATTTTATTGTTATCGTAGTTTATGTTTGGATTCTTCTTTATTTATTTGATTTTTATTCGCTCTCTTGTTATTTTCAATGTGTGTAGTTTTATTTTATATAATTTTTTAGTGTGACCGTAGTCTTTTTTTTTCTACTTAATCCTAATTTCATTTAATCTCGGCGGAATCTTAACATAAAATGCTAAATGCTTTACAATATGCTAAAAGGGCTACACAATACCATACATAGTACTCACTTAATGCTTACATTATTAAGATTTCTTAATTTTTTTCGCCTTAGATGATCACACCTATTTTTTATTCATATCCATAGAAGATTGAAATATTTAACAAGTTCACACACCTTTTGTTATAAATAGATTTAGCAACGTCAAAACTATAAATCAAGTATATATTTGGATTATAAAATCATTAACATCTGAATGTATGGCCAAGATAAGCAAATTGGTAAATTGTTATATATTTCTTTGGCTTTTAATGACAAAAATTTAAATCCTAGATGATCAATGAACTAGTTAAATATATAAATTTAAAACTTTTTAGGTTACGGAACATTGATTTTCTAAAATAAATAACCCATTGAACTTACAACACAAATTTCCAACTATTCTATAGAGTAAATTTCCCAATCTTGATTACTATGTAGCTGTCGACCTATCACTTAACTGCACTTGAGTTTTATTCATTAATGTCAGTGAATTTCCGAAGGTTATTTATGCGAATTTGTTAAGAGTTATGTCTGAGCCTGAATGTGCCTTAACCCCCAAAAGAGACACGCGGCCGGGCCAACTGTTGATTAACCGATCTCTGGCCGAGATGCAGTGCATTTGCCCGGCTGCAGTTGACGTCTCAAAGTTCAGAATGTGAAAAAACACATTTCGGTTGGCGTTTAATTAAAGTTCAGCACCTCACTCAACCCACTCGGCTAAAATCACGACATTTGCGATCATTAACACACAGCCACTCGGCAGCGGCACACTGGCAGCACTCTGAGGCTCTGTAGGCACACATGCAATCGAGTGTGGGCGCCCAGATCGGCACTCGATCATCTGGGGAAGCTGGGAGACACAACATACTATACTACGCCATATAGAGTGGTGGATGATGCTTTGTGGAGAAATATGATTTCATGCGGCGGCTCAAATCAAACAAACCCCGGCAGCAACGACAACAAAACGTATTTGTGGTGCGCTGCGGTCAGTGATTAACCTTAGGGTTCAGGCAGCAGCGATCTTTGATCTGTCAAAAGATCAAATTATAAAAATGAGCGAAAAAAATTAACAACAACAAAAATCAGAGACCGTGGCAAAACGCGAACGATCGGTTCAATTATGAGCTGTGATCTCCGCGGCGAATAAGGAAAAAAAAAACGCTGACAGAATGTGTGGCGAGTACATAAAGTAAACTTCAAGTTACCCCTTTCTTGGCTTTTCGAGGATCGCCTGTGATCGCGGCGGTGGCGGCAAGTTCATGTGACAAAAATGTCACAGTCAGCAAACTCTGGGCCCGATCGTCTTACTCAACTCCCAAACTCATCTCAAAAATGGAAACAAGAGGCAACCGAACCGATCTTCGGCAAACAAAAACGCCCTCAATGCCCTCAAAGTGATCGTCACTTGCTTTTTATTATTATTATTATTATTTTTCCTCTTTATTTCGGTGCAGAACGGGTTATGGGATGATGATGAAGTTGCTGTGCGGCGCAGAGGTTCGTTTGTCTTCGTCAAATATTTACTTTGGAGTCCGCTAATGACATGAAACGGCGGAATAAAAAAAAAATAGGGGAGGGAGCTGTGAGCCGCAGGAAACTGTTGAATTTGTTATTATTAGCATTTATTTTTTACGATGCCAGCCTGGGGATTTTCATTTCGTTTTTCGCTTTTCGGCGGGGCCTCTATCGAGTGACAAGAGAGCGTTTGTGAGGTAAGCAGTTATGTGCCTGATTATATGATGATATCCGAGCCGCTTCTCACCCTCTGCGTGATTTTTCAATGAGCTTTGCAAATTCCATTCACTAAACGGAAGTTGAGACGCGACTTCCCAAAAAGGTCAGAATAATTTTCCAGAATTTCTTAGGTTTCTGAGTTAACAATTTGTTGTTCGCTTCGGATTCCACTTAAATTGGAGTGTCAGCAGACGAGAAAGAAACAAAATGGACATTTCATCAGGGCTGTGCGTGATATTCCCTCAATCTGGTTTACCTTTGACTCTCGGTTTGTTACCAATTTCTATTTGGTTCGGTTCCAGACGCATAAATGTCTCGTCTAATCGGAGCTTGACTTGTCCCGCTTAAGATTTAATGCTTAAACTATTTTTCCTTAATTTTATTGCAACGCGTTTGCTGTTTCTGGGCCTCTTTTATGGTTTATAGCAGAAACGTGTTAATGCGTGCCTCTATCTATTTTTGTTAATTTCTTGACTCTGTTTTGATTTTTAATATAAATATTTATATGCACTGAATGAAACGGCTGTAGGCATTTTTTCCCATCTTTTTATGGCTTACAGGTTTTGTTTGTTTGTATATTGGGATTGGATTTGGTTAATCTGAGAGCGTGTCTGCCTTTTGGTAGGTCAAGAGTTGAAAGATGCCTCCAGATAAGTGGATGAGTGAGCAGCTGGTGGAGTTAAACTGCTAAAATATTCAGATCGCTGAGATGAGGGTCAATGGGGCTGTGGATCATCCGTGGTTTGGAAATATAAATATTATTTATAAAGAATTTAAAGCAGTTTGGTAGTTTGGATTTTGTATTTGGGAATTAATGTGGTTTACTCTTTGAACCCTGGAAAGAGATTATTGTTTTCATTTTTTTAAGCACTCTTCTATAAATAAAAATACATTATCTTAAACTTAATTATTTGTACATTCGGTAAGCTAAAATTTACACAATTTAGAGGAAGGAATAATGAGCAAAGTAAGGTCTGATGAGTATCTATACATTTTATATTTATATTAGGTTTGTTGTACACTTTACATACATCCTTATATTTATTTATTAATTCAAAGACTTCCATCACTTTAGTAGCTGTTATAAATATTAAGTATATTAAAAGTATCATAATTGTTAAATATAACCTCTTTTGAAAATATTCCAAGTTACCAAACTATTAAAAATGTAAAAGGTAGTACTGTTATATCGCAATCACCTAACGATGCATGTTTTATGGTCATACCATTGCCTGCTTATAAGGATATATCAAACTCTTCAGCACTCCACTTTCCTCTGATCTCTGCAGCACGCAAGCAACATTGTCAGTCATGACCATAAACACTCTGCTCGGTCCGCTTCCGCCTCGTTTATGTTTGACCTCCATTCCTCCGGGGATTGTGCCTGTGCAGGTGTCACTTTTCGAGTACAGTTGCCACACGACCGACCGACCGACCCCTGACCCCTCTCGACCCCTTCGACAGTTCCCTTGCTCCGAAACGATCTTTGTCGTCTTTCTCGCCTTAAAAGTTTTCGGTCGTCCGTTGATTTTGTAGCTGCCATGTTTTGTGCCCCACATCCCCGGCGACAGGCTTCACCTAAACTGGTGCAAAAAAATGAAGAAAACATGCAAAAAATAAAGCCCAACAAGAAAGCAAAATAAAAAAACTGAAAAACTGAAAAACTGAAAAGAACTGAACCCAACACGCTGATGCTGACGCTGCCCACACGCCTCGACATCGACTTGACTTGGCCTGGCCCGTCTCAGATCTGGGATCCCAGGTTCCCGGGTCTCGGTCTCGGGTCCCTCGGCTCTATCCAATGCTAAAAAGTCTCCCCAGTCAGTCTGTCGTCTGACACAGAGTTGAGTTGTAGTTTGGTTAACAGAAAAAAACTGAAAATTGCAAAAAGATAACTTACATTTTTGTAGATTTCTACAGTACAACATAGAGCATAGGTTTGGGCATTAAAGGTGAAAGAAATTATCAAGAATTTCGTTATTTAACCTATTACTAGGCTCTCTAGTCATAATGTAACTGAGTGTAAAAAACCTAAAAAACCTGTGTGATTTTTTATTCAAATATTTAATTATTGTTCTCCCCATACTATTTACTTAATAATTTATAGTTAAACTTCTATTCACCACAAAATAATAGTTCTAGGTCTAGAATAGAGTACTTACTATTGATTATAGTCTATAGAGCTAATAGTAGCTAATGGACTTGGGGAAGTCCGACTTTGACAAGAACTGTAATGCATATTCAGGTAAAGCTTTTTGTAAACAAGTTCCAACAAAAGGATTGGTTATTCTCGAATTTAGAAAGTTTAACCTTGATTGAAATTAAGATATTCTTCCAGAAAGATATCTTAAATCCTATTCTTTGGACCCTTAATCCTAAAGTTTCAATGGGTTTCGTACTAATTGAAATTCACTCTTGTTCCTTAAATCCTAAATACCCATGTGTCCATGGATTTTATTCAGTTTATAAGTTAGAAACTCTCCAGGTGCCGTCACCCACTGTATGTCCTAGCTATGGGCAGACTCCAAGCAAAGATTCGATTCCCGGCAGCGTGTGCCTCGCTCATATCTAGCCAGCACAAAAGCTATATATCCACAAGTATCTACACATACTCGTATATATCCACGGGCAGGCCAGATAGCCCCCGCACACACTCTCTCGCGCCGAAGCTGACTATATTCAGATCGGTTCAAACTCGCGGATGAAGTGAACTCGAGGCGCGCAATATGTCGCTGTCATTTTGGGGACATGTTTGCATGTGTGTCCCACCGCGAGTATCTGTGTGTTGGGGCTGCGTGTGCTGTGTGCCTCGGTGTGTGTGCGTATCTGTGTGAGGGCAAACGGGCGTTCGTTTTTGAGGTCTGGTCGATGTCGGTGTCGGTGTCGATCGGTCGTTCAGTCACTCAGTCGGTCGGGCGCTTGGCATTAGCATTTTCAGTGTTGCTTTTATTTTTAGATGCGCGCAAAAATTGCAAGTGTCTGCGTCTGCCAGTGTGTGTGTGTGTGTGGCTGCGCCAACGCTTCGATATTGCTTGGAGGTGACTGACTGAATGAATGACAGTCTGACTGACTGACTGACGAACCCACGACATTTTTGACATTGTGACAAACAGAGCCCAAAGGCAGTGGGATCTATATTCGGGCGAAGATGGATCATAGGAAAGGCAAAGATCTTCCAGAATGACATAGAGTGTGAGTGTATATATTGTAAATAAAGATCAAGAAAAGGATAATATTTATAATAAAGCAGACAATAATTCAATTAATATTAAATCATTTACAAATTACTCCAAGAATCCAGAAGTATTTTCAAAAAGCTGAAGGTGTAATTAATACTTCTAAGCCAAGGAATATTTCGCCAGAAGCAACTTCAGCTAAAAAAGCTTCAGAAAGGATATACGCTGGAATTAATCTGTCTAGAAAACTAAGCTCTACACTTAAGATATATTAATCACAAACCTCTTAATGTTATAAAAAACATTGTTAGAAGTTTGGTTTTACTCTAATCAAGATGTTAATCTTAACAATATACAATGTGTGCCCAATGTGATGTTCTGAAAAATGAGAATGCTGAGTATATTGACCTCAATCAAAGCGGTATTACTTTGGTCAGATTGAATTCGATCAAATATTTCGTTTCCTCTAGAAATGATTGGTTAAAAAGCCAAATAAATTACCGTATCTGATACATAACTCAAATCCTACATAAATCTGCTCGACTTGAACTCTATTTCATTTCGCTTTCACATCATCACCTTATTAGTAATCCGCACCCATCTTCCTCCAAAAAAACACTAATGAAATATACAACCGAAAAAGAAAGATTACTGAGCTCCAGGTTGGCTGACACTTTAAGAACGTGTTATCCCCGATATTTGTCTCTGTCCAAAATGTGCAGTGCAAGTTTTTCCCATTTTATTTCGGCCTTTGGGATGTGGCCTGTGATAGTTATTGGTGTTCTTCTGCTGGAAGAGACGCGTGTTGGCAAACGAGTCAATTGGTATGAACTGTCGAACTGTCTTTAGGTTTTTTTCCCCCTTTTTTTTTGCATCTGTTGCCGTCTCTCTTTCTGTGGCCTGCGATTTGGCCAAACTCCGATGATCGTCCCACACACAAATGCGGCCGAGACACGGGCAATACTTCAACACACCTTGACTTGCCCCTCATCAGCCAGGCTGGCGGCGGCATTCTGTGGTATCTCTCTCTTCTCTCCAAGTTGTCAACTGTAGTCGCTGTCATTTCATTTTATTTTATTTTGCTTTATTTCTTGTGGAAGATACTGCGCCCTCTCACCTCTCGCTAAAGGTATTGCCTGCTTCGATCCGCCTGTTATGTTTTCTCGAGCTCGTTTTTCTTTCTTCAGCAATTTTTTTTGCCCAGATATTTGATTCATTGATGTACTGCGTGGATGTCGTTTGCTATATGTGCTTTTACTTGTACGTTTGGCACGAGAATATATGGCCTACACCCTGGAAAAATATTCAGTTTTGAGTTGAGATGAATTACAGTTGCTGGAGATAAGATTGTGATTTAGGGAGACCGAAATATTGGTCTTTTGCTTTTTAAACATGATATCTTAGGGATAAATATATAAATAGTTAAGTAACCTAAAGACTTGCTATGTATAATTTTTTAACTTTAAAAATATTACTATGACATTAATACCTTGATGATCCAGTAACATCTTCATAGATAATAAAAATATACCAGGTATACCGGTATGAAGTGAGCGTCAAGAAACAAATGTCTCGATAGGGAACATTTGTTGTGAACGAGCCTTTATTTTTTTTTTTTTTGTTTGCTATAACATCTGTGAATCATATTAAATATATATCAATTCATTGAACAGACAGCAACATATTTTCTCATCGTGTTAAAAATGTCGAATTTTGTACCAGCAATTGATGATTTGCGGAAAGCATTAATTTTTTTTTTTTCATTTGAAGAAAAATGCTGCAGAGTTGCATCGAATGCTTGTTGAGGCATATGGTGTTCATGCTCTATCAGAAGCAACAAGCAAAAGATGGTTTCAACGGTTCAGAAATAATGATTTTGATGTGAGAAATGAAGACCGTGGAAAACCACCAAAAAATTTTGAAGACGCCGAATTGGATGGAGATGACACTTTGAGTCAAAAGCAAATGGCAGAAATGTTAAATGTTGCACAACAAACAATTTCTGACCGTTTAAAAGCTATGGGAAAGATCCAAAAGTAAAAAAAAATTTATTTTCACAAAAAAACGCTCATTTCATACCGGTACACCTAGTAAATATTACAAGTGATGTAACTAATATTAAGTGCAATAAACAGTCACTTCCAGTCAGTGATAAGTACTTGAGCAAATATTGCAATCGGAAATGTGTCAAAAACAACAGGGGAATAACACTTGTCCTCCCGAACTATTAAAAATTTCGAGTAGCGGCGCAAGGTATCAGCAAACTGTGCAATATATCAGTGCAAGCTCGACCTGCAGCCAAGCTATTTAATCTAATTCAAATACGTTTTGATATTTGTTTGTAGAAATTGTTCTAAACAATATAGAATACGCGTTTCCTGCGCATATCTGACGGATAAATAGATACATCTCTTATTATATTTACCTATTTATCTAACCGAAAAGTTTGCTGTCATTTGACTTTTTGCCTGGCTAACAAACATATACACAGTGCTTATACCGCATATAAGTATCGGGAGGGGTATCTATATACATCTGAGCAGCAGCAGCAGAAATGTATCTCGAACGGGCCAGGCTGCCTTTTGTTCTTCTTGGCAGTTCGGGGAATTTTTTTTGCGCTCAAGCGAACTTGCAAAAGATCACAGACCTTCTGACCTCTCGCTCTCTCGCCGAGCGCCCTGCGAAAAATATATGTGCGCAGAGACCTGAGTTGGATTGGGGCTGCCAGAGATACAGATACCGACCGAAGTACCACCACACAATATATGCATGTCCCCTTTGCCTTTGGCCCCCAATCCCCACCACTGGCCCCATCCTCATCCTCATCCCGATCCGCCGATGTCGTCGCCGTCGTCGTCGGTCGCAGAGTTCTAAAAATATTTCGCCGCCAACTCAGGTCGCCGGTCGTCGCCGAGATCCCATCCCGTCATGGCCCGGTCGCCTCCGTTCGCCTTTTTGGTCTCGTTTTGGGTTAAGTGTGCGGATCTCGCATCTGCAGGCTGGCTATATATATATATGTGAATATATACTTATATGCGAACGTACGCGTCCGCACATATAGAGTTATGTATATAAATTTCTTAATATACCCTCGGGCATACAGGGTAATATCATTAGGGCCTAAAAGTTAGGAAGAGAATGAGGTAGTACCTCAATTAAAATAAGAGGAGAAAAGGATATACTAAAGTATCGCATAGTATAGCATTCTCGTTAAAGTAAAGCATTCTATTATCATTTATGTATATCCCAAAATCAATCTCTAACAACACAGTTAGATAACTTTTGAAAATTACTTGATATACTCTATTATAATTTCTAAAATTCCCTATCAGAGGGTATCTCCTGTTTCGAATAAAGAAATATAACCCATTTGACGTCTGGCGGATCTTGAGGTTGTTCAGGTCGACGTCCAGTTTTTGATCGAAATCGATTTCGATTTACATTGAAATTTGTCGCTCGATAACAAAAGTTCCGCCAGGCCTTTGGGGGTGAAAAAAAAGAAATACAAAGGAAAACTACGATCTTTTCATTAGAATAATGCGATATGGGCAATTAATATGCATATGTTTCCTATTCGACCGTTTGTTGGCTTTGTTGCGAACGAAGTTCAATCGAACAACAACTGGGCAAACACGAAAGTGCAATGCAACACCGCCCAGCGAACAACTGCAATATGTCTGCTTCCCCCAGACCCCCTTTCATTGCCTCCCACTATCACCCACCACTACCTCCCACTCTACAATCGCCTGCTTGAGCTGATTGACGAGTGACGAGGCCAAAGTATCAAATGGCCAGCGACGACACAGATATGCCTCCGTTTACAAACAAACACTGAGACAAAAACCAATCGCTCGATATAAGTTTAAGAATACAATTCTAGATTAGTTGGCTTTCAAGTTTATATACATATAGCTACAAAAACAAAGAGGGACACCTGAAATAATATTTAAAATTCAAAATTAAATTAGTTAAATTCCAGAGCTTTTTGGACTAAAGTGTGGAAAGAAGTCTCTTATACGCTAATACGGCTTTATAGCCGTAGCCATAGTTTTCTTTTTTAAAATGCTTTAAATCAGTGTGGCCGTTCTAATAAAAACTTTAATTAATGACATTTTTAATACAGTGTCATAGCCGAATTTAAATTAAACCATTTAAGCTTAAAAACACACCTGAAATAAAATTTTAAATTAAAAATTAAATTAGTTAAATTACAGAGCTTTTTGGACTAAATAGAAGTAATAGAAGTTTCTTTTTCGCTAATACGGCTTTATAGCCGTGTCAGCACTGTGTGACCATAGTTTTTCTTTTATCCTTTTTAATCGGTGTTGCCGTTCTAATAAAAGCTTTAATACAGTGTCATAGCCGTATAGAAATAAATCCATTTAAGCTTAGAAACTTAAATTATTATTTTTAGATTATGTTAACTAAGATCTCGTAAAAAAATATACATCTTGCACTAAAGTAAAGCTGTTACTTTAATTCTTCATAAATCTCTATAAATGACTTAATTTTGTTATAGATCCTAAATCTTCTTTAATCAGATTTAAAAATATACAAAGACTTTATAGATTTCTTTTACAAATATCTTAAGTTTATAATTATTTTCTCACTGTGCAGTTTACAGAGCACGCCCACACTTGTGTTATCCATCAGCTCCAGCCCCGACCCTCGACCCCTGCCTAGCCCCTTGCCCTTTTCTCCCCCCTTTTGAGGTTTTCTAAAGTTGTAGAATTGCTGTTGTCGTTCTTTCCATGACTTTATCGCGCTCTCGCTCCATCGTCTCGCCAGCTCGTTTCCCCCGCCACTTGAACTCTGACCGGCTGACCTTCGTGAACCCCCGTCGATGTGTGTGGTTGGGTGTGCAGTTCAAAAAGGGGGGATCTGAGCGAGAGGGACAGTTGGGGCTGGAGAAGAGAGTCATTGGGCTGCAGAGCATGACACACAGTGGACCCTAATCAGTTGACCAGAAGTCGTATCTTCTAGCTGTATTTTTAGTGTCCCCATACTGATAAGGTCACGAGATATGTCAGCTCTTTCTTCTCTTGAAAATAACCTACTTCTAACGTCTTTTATTTAATAAGTTTAAAAAGCGATCTGTATGCACCTGTTTAATTGCCGAGAACTCACTGTACTGATAAAGCGCTGCCGACGCTCTCTTAAGCTTTGCTCTCTTCGTTCCGTTTGTTTTGCTACACAGCTGATTTTGCGGCTCTTCGAAGCTCGTTCTCTCTTGCTCTCTGACTGCACGTGTGTGCCTGTTTGGGGCTTGGAGTATCTGTGGTTTTGTTGTTGTTTCTCTGATTCTTCGCTTCTCCTCTTCGCCGCTTCTCCACTTCATTTTTGATACCCACTACTCGTAGAGAGCAAGAGTATGCTTGTTCCTAGTTCTTTATGAAACTGGGCATGGGGATTGTAACTGACGCTATACATATAAAGAATTCCTGAAATGAAATTGAATTTATTTATATTTAAATATACTGAGGCGCATGCAGAGTTATGTGTGTAAAAATACATACATTCGCTAATAATTAGATTCTACAGCTAACAGGGTATCTCATAGTCGATCCACTATTCACCGTGGCGTTCTTTCTCGTTTTTGTTTTCGTATTTCTATTTGTTGGCGGACCGCTCTCTCGCTCTTTCGAATCGGTGTTCAGTACGATTTTGTTCGTGCGGCGGTCAACTCGTGCGAATGCGAAAAAAGCTTCGAAGCTGTGGCACTATCAGTGATCGACATTTGGCTGATCGACGATCCACGATCCGCGATCCCGCGATCAACGATCCCTAACCCAAAGCGCGCGTAAATGGAGTAAAAAATAGTACAACTGAAATTGATAAAAAGTGACGAGAATTAAAATTGTGTGCGTGTGTGGGGCGTTGCGCAAAAAATGAAAGATTGAAAAAAGTGTAAATCATATAAGCGTAACGGTAACGGCATGAGAAAAAGTGCACAGAAACTAATCCCAACTAAAAATACACCGCACAGCAGATAAAAATTCGCTCGCAGCACTCGCGGATATTTATATTTATTTTTTACAACGAACTCACGTGTCTAACGACACTTTGACAGCCGAGATACAAATCTCTTCTTTTTTTTTTTGCGAGAAGCTGCGCACGTGACCAGCCATTAATGAATGAGACGCAACCATCGGCAAGAGATAGAGAAAATGCATGAAAGAGTGGAACGAGTGGAACGGGTAGAGTGAGAGAGTGGGACAAGTGATAACGCGCAAAGAAATCCCGAAATCGTATGCAAATATCGAAAGCCACAAAAAAAAGTGAAACGCAAAAAATCAAGTTTAAAAGTCAAGAGTCACAAAATCAAGAGTCAATAAACAATGCTTTAAAAGTTCAAAGCTACAAACAACAAATAAATAATTGTGCACAAAATAAATTAGATTATCTCACACGAAACACAAATCGGAAGAACTAGTGAGAAAAGCCAAAAATATTAAGTGCAAGCAAGTTTCGAAAAATATATTATTCACAACAAACAAATAAATATTAATAATTACAAAACTTAAGGCCAGTTAATAATACAATACAATTTTATTCTAACTAAACAAGAGGATTAATATTGGAATACATATCACGCCAAGACTTAAACGTTTGACAAATTGACAACAATTCAATTAGTCAGTCTGTCACACTCCGTTTAGTTAGTCGACCGAACAATAGACACTTGTTGGGGGCAATCAACGTCGAAACAATCAAAAAGGTAAATTCAAATTTCAATTTGAGTTTTGAGAAAAAAAAATAAACACAAACACACACATAAAAAACATTAAAAGAAATAGATACAGAAACCGAAACGAGAAACAAATGCATAATATAAATGCAAAAGCTGTTTAAATATTTGATAGCCAACGGAGAGCGACCTTAAACTTTTCCTTTGTTTTCGTTCCAAACAGAAAAGGTTAAAGTTCCGATACAGTTTTAAGTATCAGGCAAGTCGAAACAAGTTTAGTTGTCATTTTTCGTTAGGTTTTTCAGATCAAGTTTTGACATGATTTTCGATCTTGAAGTTGTGCTGGCATGCCTTGTTTTTAAGACAGATTTCTAATTTATTTAAGGCACATAAATGTAATTTATTTCATGCTGATTCCATTTGTAGGCCTTATCGATAACTTCCACTGTTAAACAGTGGGTTTTATCATATCAATGTAGAATTATAAAAGCTTATTTGTGATTTATTATTAAGAGGAAATTGTATGGTCTGTCAAATCTATTAAGACAGCCGTTTAAATTTATTGCATAATTTATTAAAGGCATTAAAATGTTGTTAAGTAACTGATTTGCTTTAATATTACTAAAGAATTTATGAAAGATTTACAATACTGTACAATACTATTGCACAATTTATAATAGCTAGATTAAAGGCATTAAAATGTTGTTAAATAACTGATTTGCTTTAATATCCCCAAAGAATTTATGAAAGATTTGCAATACTGTGCATTTTAGGGTAATGTTAGCACATTTATCGCTTTTATCATAATTTATAGAACCAAAAATTAGCTGTGACAGCATTTAATATCATTTAATGACTAACATAACAAAAAAACTAGCAAAAACTAATGGCAAACCTTAAACAAAAAAAGTAGCAACAGCCAGTCAGTGCAGGTACAATTTGACAGCCAGCAAATTAATTAAGCAAACACCCAAAGACAAGCCAAATGAACACATAGAAAAACTGCCACATAAAGCCAACTACAAACTACCAATGATTACCGCCGGGGCTTGGTGGTGGACAATGCTAACAGAGATAAATTAGCAGCATAAATGGTCAAGACAACTGAAACGGCTAACAAAACCTGGCAACTTAATTGAAGAAGTGGTCGAGCGTAAAGTGTTAAAATAACTCTATAAGCCCCATGATTTGTCTTGGCCGCAAGTCCCTCTCTTTCTCTCTCCCTATTCGTATTTTGCCCACTATAGTATTTATTTATTTGTTTTTTATTTCCTGCCTTCACTTCACTTGCAGCAGCCAGCCAGCCAGCCAGACAGAGAGGGCAAATCAAGTCGGTTTGACAATATGTTGAGCCCCCATAATGAAGGAAATTGATACGGAGACAACAGTAGTATGGCCAGCCTGGTGTTATTCCGGTAAGTCGTCACCTACCTCTTCCCCGAATATGCCGCCCCTCCCCCACGAAACTTCACTCGCTTCCCAACTTCGCGGCTTTATGACAACAAAAGCTGTTGAAAGTTCAACTATCGTTTTACGCTATTACCGCCGAGCGGTTTTTCAATACCCTGTAGTTATGGGCGGAGTTGGATAACAGGTGCTGATTGTTGATCATCTGATATTTGTTTGGAATCGATGGCATTTTAAAAGTGTTTATAAGGGTCTAGCCTACTCTAAATATTATTGGTCATCTATTGTTAACTAGCTAGATTTTATAAATTAGGAACTGTTATCGTGATTTCTCGTGAGATTAATTTATATTTTGTGGATTTTATAGTTTCCATTTTATTAAAATGTGTTCATTTCCTGTTTTGTCTCATCTTCAACTTATTCCTAATCTTTTCTGGTTTATTTTTGTATCATATTGGAATATCGGAATTGAAACATAAATGCGGAAGCTCAACGAAATGCCGAACAGAATGCACATTACCCACTAGTACTTATTCAATCCATGCTAACAGAACGTAATATCTACAATTTTCAATATAAAATATTAAAATTTTTTTTATTGGTGATACGAAAAAAAAACATTTTCAGCTTTTGGTATCTGATTCCACATAGTTTTATTGGTATTAAAGTACTGAAGACACATATAAATTCCTTTAAAACGGTTTAGAGTTCAAAATGCTCACATTAAAAGTTTTCTTTCCTTGATTATTACTGTAATAAAACTTTTTGTGCTAGTATGATAGTATTTTGACTAGTGCAATAAATATAAGTTTAGACTTGTCGCACTAGGATATTAAGAAAACCTTCTAAAGCTCACATTTTCCGAACTTGTAATTAAAACCAATGACCAACAGGGTATCTCAAAAGCTAAATCCAAGCCCCACCATTTTTCCTCCGGCATTTCTATTTGTTTTCATTTATTTTATTTGTTATTGTGTATGCCTTACTTTTTTTTGGGTTTATATTTCTCAGTGGTCTGTGCGCGGAAAGGCCGTTGGCCATTGTGCCTTTTGTTGGCAGTGCGCTGTCAACGCCTGGAAATGAGTTACTGGTCAGTAGTGGTAGTGGAGTTTGTGGCCTACTGTTTCTACAGCCGCTGCAGTTTATGATCAAACGATTTTGTTTCGCCCCTCTTTGGGGCTTGTATTTTTATTACGACTGCCGTAAATTTGTCTCAGCCTCAGACCTTTGCCTTCGCATTGGGATTTGTTGTTATTTTTTCTGTTTTCTTTTGATATTTTGACATTATTTATGGGCGTGTGACATTTTTCTGCTACTCCGTGATAGATTAATTAGATTGAGTAGCGTTTGTCCGCTCGGTTTTCTTGATGTTTCACTTGCCGGACACCGTCGTCAGGTACACATATCTCAGCAGCCATGATGTCATGGCCCACACCGTATCTTGGCTCACCTTTGACTTTTGCTTTGGCTTTGGTCACTCGCAGTTAGCATGCAAAAACGAGAATTTTTGTTCGACATGCACATTGTGAAACACAAAAAGTTATAAAACCAAAAGCCACACAAAATCAGTAAAAAGTAAAAGGCAGAACTGAAATGATCGAACAGTCACCCAAAAACCGGAGAGAGAATTGGGGGTTTTTTAAAGACGTCAGTTGAAGTTGCACAAGCTGCTGCTCACAAATTAATTATTCGCTTAACCTATTGCTGCGGCTTTAATATTGATAAATTTACTGTTTTTATCTCACTGTTTTGACTATTAAAGAGGTATCTATATCACGAATCCGACTCTCGAACATCTGATCGCAGGGAATGAGATTTTAACATAATAATGCTAATCATTAAGAGTGCGCATGCTTGTATTAATTTTTGAGACCAATTAGCATTATTCCATTTTTATTAAACTGGAATAAACTCAATTATTTGGAATTGTATTTAATGGAGTAAACAATTTCCAATAAAATTGGATATCTGTACATTTCTTGATAAAGTTAGAACTTAAATGAAAAGCTTAATCCTGTATTTATATTGGATCTTATTCTTCCTAAAACATATTTACTTATATTCAATGCTCTCTTAAAAGTTCATATATTTAATTTATTTGGCAAACTGTACCTTGCAGTCTCCACTCGCATTGTCAACCTTTTGACCATAAAAACGATCGTTCCGAAAACCGCTCCCAAAATCGGCGAGTTCATCGAATATCTCAGTGCGGCAAATTAAGCATTCAGCATGCAAATTTTCATTAAATAAAAGTAAACTCCCCGTCCCAAAATAAGAGCCAGCCGCAATTTCAATGCGTCCCTCGATTTGACTTGACTTTGACCGGCTCTCCTCCAGCTCCTCCTGCTCCACCCAATAAGGCTTGAAGGCTGGAAGGCTGAAAGGGACGGTGGAGGGACAAATGAACGCCCAAATGGCCGACAAGTGGCGATAAAAAAACAAAATAAGAAACGTATCGGGCTGCAGTGCAGCTTTAAAATAAAAATAATCAAAAAATAAAAATAAACAAGCAACTGATGCCGAACAGCGGCCAAGACGACGTCGCCGATGATGATAATGATGAAAAAGATCGCTCGCCGGGCAAAAATTAAAATGCAAAACGAGTCAGCACCGAGGTCCCAAAGCGTCGGGAAGTCGCAGAGAAAAGGGCAAGCGTCGTCGTCCATCCAATACAGAAGCGACCCGTTCGCATCTCGGTTGCGGCCAGGCTAATACGAAAGTCAGCGAAAATAACAGTGGATGCTCGGGAAGAGGAATTCCCTTTAACGTAAAATTAATGCTTTAGTCTGAAATTTCCTCAAAATTAAACAATTACAAGGTTTACATACTTAATAACAACTTTTTGCAGATATATATTGGTAAATAATGTTGATAACTATTGTTGCGAGGCTGGCGAAGGTTTTGCAGTCGAGAGCTAATGCCCAATTTGAATTGCTAGTATTTTCAGTTAAGAAAACCGTTTTGTTTAAATTTGTAATTTAGTTATCGAAAAACTGCTGACGTTATCTAACACTAGCACTAGTGCTGAAAAGGTTCTGATTTGTGGGAGCAGGACAACCATACTATGTAAGCGTCATTGTTAAATTGAAGAGCGGCAAACAACAAGTGTAAGCGGAGAAAAAATTTAATTTATTTTTATTTGGTAATCAAATGTTTAAATAAAGATTTCAGTCTATTCTATACTACAAACCAGAGGCTCAAAGTGAGTGAAAACGACTATTTAATATCCAGAAATATATAAAATGTATATGTAGTAATTATAAAAAAAAAATGGTTGACTAATAAGTTAATGGTTTTTAAAACCAACGATTATGACTGATAAACTTCGATAAATAACTAAAAAAGCTAAGAAATTCCTTCGATATCGATAGCAGTATCGTAGTTTTGCTAGCTCTAACACAAACTGATCTAAAGAAAACTCTGCCATAAATCGATTTATTTATTATGAATTATCCACGATAAATATGAGAAAAATTTTGTTCCAAGCTGCTCACTTTATTAGGAGTACTCACTGTACCCCCATAATATAATATGAGCCGCCAGAGCTGCTGGCAAAGGTTATAATGCATCTCCATCGCCGTTGCCGCTGCCGTCTCGAGGCGTCGTTCTTGTTTGCCTTTTGCGCTTTTCACTGGTTGGCACTCTGCTCTCGGCTCGCTGTTTATGCCTCTTTTTTTTGTTTTTGCCTGACTTGACTCCGAAACCTTTGACGCGAACTTATGCCCTGCGAATGGCCATGGAATGTTGACTTGCTGTCTGTCTGCGGCCGAGAACGGCGACTGGGAATGAGGAGTCGCAGTCGCAGTCCCAGTCAGGCAGAAATCAGAGGGAGCGCAAGATGACGATGACGACGACGAGGTCGGGGTAATAAGAAGCTTTTTCAGTTTGAACTAAGACGATCTGTGGATACGCTTTGAAGGCACTTAAACTTAACTGTCTTTGAGCATTCCTAGGGGATTGAAAAATGTTTGAAAATATTTTAGATATTTCACAGTAAGTCAGAGAAAAAATGTAGAGTCATGGAGTCGTTTTCAGTCCATTCATTTAATAAAAAATGAGTTAAGAGATTAAAGAAAACATAATTATTGCTTGTTTTTAAGATATTCATATTTTCGTAATATTATTTCGAGGAGAAGTGATTCCACTTTCTAATTTGTATACATTTTATGCATATTTAATGGAAGAAATAAAAATATATATTTTTCAATATCCTTTTCCCTGAATTTCCCTTTTTGGAAAGAGCATCTATAACTTGTGTGTGTTTTTGATGGATCGTTTAGGTCCACTCTTTGCTTTATATGCCGATGGCGTGCAGTGAGTCGCCAATAACTTCCCTTCCGCTCGCTCCTCCTTTGGCTAAAGAAATCCTCGTATTTTTTATGTGTGCTCAACTTTACACTCGGAGCAGAGTCAAAACGACTTGGGACACGCACACTTGTTGCTCTTTGGCACTGGAATTGCCTTACGTGGCATGCTCGTTGCACGTTGCACGCTGAACGATGCGAGTTGCACATTGCGAGCTGCTGCTGCTGCTGCTGCACTTATTTATTGTTTGTTGTTGCCGTGGTTATGATTTGCGATTTTTTCCCGCATATCGATGGCCACTTGGGCCGCGTCTCGCCTGCAACTCCCGGTCACCTCACCTCAATCCCTATCCAGATCCCAATTCCGATCCCGATCCCTCTTAGCACGGTAGCCGCCGCAGGGCGCAATTATGCCACTTGTCGGAATTTCACTCAGACTCGGCCTCAGACTCAGAGACCGGCGGAGAAGAAGAGCAGATAAAGCCAACGTTGCGCCGTCGCAGTAGCTCTCTCTATATATCTTGGTTCTTTTCGTTTTAGTACAGTGGTATAGTGGTTACTGGTATTAGATTTTCAGAGAATATTAAGAAATATTCATTTTGTACAGAAGATATTAACAAAAGAAATTTGATCTAAGAAAGTAAATTAGTTATAATTTTTTCTTTCGCATAAAATGGCAATTTTAAGACAAAACCAAACATATAAATTATTTCCAGATCTTAGTTAAATTTTGTTATGAAAAGTGCAATACATTTCTCCCAAGAATATTTATTTTTAAGGAGTCTTCCCTGTACCCAGTACTGGATATGTACAGATTTTAATTCATTTGTTTTGTTTCTGTTTCGGTCGCAGCTTGCGAGCCTAGAATCGCAAATGAGCAAAACGTGTAAATTATACGCGTCGCGGTCACAGCCCAAAGCAAATAACATAAAAAAAACAAAATATATATTGAAAAATTCCGCCTGACTGCGACCCAACGAAGGTAAGGACCGAAGGTACACACACATTACACACGGGTACAGCGACACTTGTGTACGATTATTGGCTGCCACTCGAGTCGAGTTGGAGTCGAGTTCTGTCAAAGTCGAGCTCACAGCTCAGGTATTGTCACCCCAGTAGTGTGTTCAATGGGCTTGGGCTTTGAGGCGACACACCCGCACAGCCTGAGAGATGGTTATTCATCAAACAGCGAGTTAGAGATGACAAAGAATCTTACGACACTTCGATGTTTATCGAATTGTATTTATCGGTGATCGGTAATGATGCTAATTATGGTTTTGTGACAATATTCTTCACTTAACTTGATGTATAAATATTGGAAAGATTGTATAGGTACTTAAAAATTCCTCTTTACCAGAGTTTCATATACCTCCAATATTATTCTTCACATCTCTAGTTTTGCACCGACTCCCAGCTCTTAATGCCTTTCAGCTTGGCTTAAAGGTTGCCAAGAAATTCTTTACCAAGCAAAAGGCCTTTTAGTTTTTGACCTATGGGTTTTTGTAGGCTAGTTGGAGAAATGGAGCTTCAAGTACCTCATCTTTCACGAGTCAGCTTTACTCATTAGGGTCAGACTTTCAATGGTCGATGAGTCTGGTTCCCAGGTTGTTTAATGACAAAGAGATTACAGCAAAATAGAACCTAATACCTAATTCTGATTAAAAACAATTGCATAAAAATATATAACTCAAAGTTGATAGATCGATCAGTGAATCATTTTAAATTCAGTGTTTTTATTATTCTTTTTTTCAACAAAAGGCTAGGTCGTGTAAATATTATAAACTTGGGAGGTCTTGGAATGATTGGGCAAATATTTGAGGAATATAAGAATATACAAAAGAAATATGCCTGAAATATGCCAAAAGGTTATTAAGTTCTCCGCCCAATCAATGTTTTTCTCCTTCAATCGCCCTTCTCTCTGAGTCCGATCTCAAGCGATCAAGCCTGATCCCACCGCACCTTGTGGGGTAAAAAGCCAAAAGTTCATTAATTCCCAGTGACCTTTTCTCTTATGCCGTCTGCTTAGCTTAGCGATCTCTAATTGTATAGTAATTGATATTAATTAAGAGCTTTCAGACTATCAAAAAAGGTCTTCTCGGCTTTTGGGGTCTCCTCTTCGCGGTGGTTTCTTGTTTTCTTTTTTTTATCGTTTGTATAGTATTTATCGTAAAATACCTGCCTACACATTCTGGTCAAGCAATATGGCAAATAATTAAATAATAACAAATAAAAAACGAACAAGTTAATGGCATTTAAAGTTCCTTGTTGTTGTTGTTTTTAAGTGTGTGGTGTGTGTGCAGCTTTTTACATTAACAATTGAACTTGAACTGAGCTGCCGTATGGGCAAAAACGAAATACGAATAACACAAAGCCAACAAAAAATCGTGGAAAAAAAAACGTTAGGCGCCCATAAATTTCAAGTGTATCCGACCCTCTCATACTCCTTCTCTTTCTCGCTCCGTCCGTGTGTGCCTGTGTGAGTGAGCGTGTGTCTGTGTTAACCATGACTGTAACAAATTTAACGAACGTCATTGAAATGCCATGAAAAAAGTCCATGTAATTGTCAAGTCCAAGAGCGCGCGAAAAAATTAAAAACAATACAAACAAACTAAAAAAAAGAAAAAAAACTCACAAATGCTGCTCAATAAAATCAGCAACAACAAATACAACAAAAACACATGCAAAGTTTGCGCCTTGTCCATTAAAAAAGTTGCGAGTCCAAGTCTCGAGTGGTTTCCAAAGGTTTTTTTTTTGTATTAATAAAATGCCAAACCAACTTCACATACCGCAAGGTTGTCTTCGCATGAACCAATAAAATCATGCACACAAAGAAAGAAGAATTCGATTATGTATTAAAGTTAGTTTAATAAAAATAATGTTCTATTCTAACTAAATTAGTTACATTTTCTTTTTTTAGGTGTTTTAATACTGCATTTATAGTCTAACGTAAAATATATCCAACCCAAAAGAAAACCCTTCTCTATCGAATGCGTCTAAAATTCTAAACTACTTATTTTGGGCCTTTGAGCTAGGTTTCCGAAAAGCCTTCCAGAAGTGCTTTAAACTTTCAAAACTAATGTTAACCCACAAGTACCTATCATTTTTGAGTTTTATTTGTCTTGGAGACTTTCTAAATAATAACGAATTTACTGCCCCTTTTTTTTTTGTGTGTGTACTTTACACATCAAGATACCAAAGCGTAGCTACCAAATAACAACAATAACAACAAAGGACTGACAACGCTTTTAGAATTCAATTAAAAAATCATTGAACGACTCTCGCGCCCTGCTCAAACAAATGAAGAAGAAGCACCGTCTGAAATGATAGCGGGTGTACGGCGAGTGCGAGCGGGAAGGAGAAGAGTATCAGAGAGGGAGCGGGATAGAGAGAGGTCAGACCAAACGGCGGCGATCATTGGCGCAGATATTGACAAAATGTCGCAACGTGAGCAAATTATTGATGAGTTGGCAAAAACAAAAGAACAATCAGTCGACCCTCTATATAGTATATTATAGTATATCGGTTTGGATATCGGGGATCGGCAGGCACAGTGTGTGTATCCCAAAATGCCTGAGCTTATTAACATATTTAAGCAATTTGCTGGAGGAGGGAAGGGAGCGAAACGGAGAAGATCGGGTGTGAGGCCCGTAAACGACCTCAAAACGCAGCAATTTCTGGGCTCAGAGCTCTCGGGTTCTGCTCGGTTCGGTTCGGGAAGTGGTAACAGTTGGTAACAGGTGCGGGCTATATACCCTATAAGTATTCTTGATTTATGGCATTACAGGGAAATAAAATAATATATATTTGAAAATAAAAGGGGGTCCCCTTATTACATCTTAACTTGGGAATTGAATTGCTTTTTCCTAAGCTTCTCTTTTTAATAAGTAAAACAAACTTCCACATTTCTAGAACCTGAATAATGAAATCCATATGTTAGGACCCCTTCTAATCCGTCACATCTAATTATTTCTCTTTAAGAACTCTCCACGATCTTGTCAAGCTCCATGGCCTAGCTTTTAAGATTTTTTTCCATTTCGTTTGTCCGAGTTTTTGGCCGTGCGTTCTGTTTCGGTTCTGTTTGCCTCCTTCACGATGCGCGTGACCCCAAGACAAGCAAACACACTCTTGGCCATGTTTCCACACTGGCCTCGACTTGGCTTTATGACACCCAACGCACAGCACACAACGCACACAAACGCTAACGCTTTGAGATCTCGATGGGTCTCCGGGTCCGAGTCCGAGTCCGTGCGAGTCTGTTTGATTATTCAATTTGAAAGTTATTCATTATGCGATCACGTACTCGAAGCAACTGCTCAGCTTGGCTTGGCTTGGCCTGGCTCGGTTCAGTTTAGAGCCCCATCCCAGCAGAGGTCAACGCTCGGAGTCAGAGTTGTCAATCAGTCAGTCAGTCGCCAGTCAGCAGCCAGCTTGGCCAAAAATCTTTTAACCAAATTGAATTTCTGACACATTATTTATCTGCCATGGGTTGGGTCTTTTTTTTTTTGTCCTCTGTTTTTTTATGTGGCCTCTAATGAAGTGTTCACCCGGTCGGTCGGTCCCATCGCTTTTTTTACGACCCCAAACGTCTGTAACCTCAAATTAGTTGCCGGCCAGAGTTGCCACAGTGCCATCGTTAAATGCGGCATTTGGACAAGACGGTTTCCTGTTGGCAGGACAGGATTTGCCACCGCAAATGACAAAAAATTAACAGACTCCAGATTTGCGATCACTTTGGCTTTGGTCCCTTCACTCGAACGAGTACGAGTACGATACTTGTAGCTTGGCATCTAATCTCCATCATCGGAGGAGCTGGGATGCTAGGCGAGGATAGAAGATGGCAAGCTGTAAAATTGCCATTAAATAGTTGCCGTTCCTGTTGATTTTTAATGCTCTCGTGAGTTACACTGGAAAAGATGGGAAATATATCACAAAGTAAATAAAATAGGAGAAGCTTCTGACAGATTTAATGGTATTGTTAAATTTATTCAACTTAATCTAAAAACATTCTTAAAATTAATTTTTCTATAACTACAATTTCCTTCTTCTAAAATAAAATTTAGCTTACAAAATCTATAACAAGTTCCTCTTCCAACAAGAATAATCTCTATATTTTTCCCAAAATCCACCTTTCTCTCAGTGTGTTTCGTACATCTTTTCGACTTCCTCTGGCGCTTTTGAGAGCTATTTACACTTTTGCCTTCTGCCGTCTTTGGATGAGACTGAAGTATTATTTTTATGTTTACTTAGCCTCCTCCTCCTCCTCCTTCCCAGTCCTTGCGGCTCCTTCGTTTTTTCCCCCTGTGGGTTTCTGCATCTGCTGATGATGTCTCAATTAGCTGGTCTCTTGTGGATTTTTGTGGCTTGCCAGGAGGAGAGTTGGTAAAACTATTAACAGCCACTCGCGTGTATGAGTGTGGAACCTTGGCCATTTCACGGGGATCGTTATCTTCCAGCCGGATATTGCGAGCATAGTGATTTATCTAGCAGATAATAATGATACTTGTACTCTCGTATTCGCTTAGTATCTGGCGAATCTCTGGGCATCTTTCTGGTCGATCTTTGCCCGGCTCCGTCTGCCCAAGTTCATATTTCGCGTATCTCTCAGCTTGTAAATTATCTTTGGATCCGTTATCTGCTAGCTGTTGGCCAAGTTTGCCTTTAGTTTTTTTGTTTACTCTGGAGTGATGGAAAGTTTGCTCGGGATGTAAGATTTATAAGCTCTCAAGTCAAAGGTCAGCTGTCTTAAAAGAACAATGTGCTAGAGATGTACATATGTATGATCTCATTTGGTGACAGGTTCCTTAATCATCTTTCTTTGAAAAAGAGATCATTATTATCTAGATTTTATAAATACATTTACCGGGAATTTAGATAAGTATAATAAGCATGAAAAATAACTTGAATAGCTTTTGTATTACCAGCATTTTTTGAGGTGATTTTGCAAGAAAATTTCCAGTCTTTAAGGTATTTTTTTGGAAATAAAATTCACTCTACTTTGGTTACTATAAAATCATTATAATTTGTACCTAGATCTAAGGTAATTTCTTTCCCACCTAATACAGCTTTGGCTTTGCCCATTCCTTAACTTCAACTACCTTTTAAAGAACCTCTGTGGTCACTCCATTTGTGGACTTCCACTAATAGTTCACACACGCTCGACTGTCACCCAGGAGAATCTCCTGGAGGAGCTGCTTTTTCCGATTCTTGAAACCCCTAGGAAGAGGGAAGAATTATGCAAACTCCCCTGTAACTGTACATTTATGCATATGAGGCAAAACGCTTATTGTAACCCCTTTTCTGCGGCGATTTTGGGGCCTGCAGCATAATAGTTCAATCACTTGTCGCCTCAAAAGCGCATTCATCTCCGTCTTTCAGGCCCAGCCTTTCTCTATTTGTCACAAACACCAATTCCGTGTGACAAATTTGTATGGCTCGGCCCGGCGAACGATTCGGGCAAGCGATCTTTTTTCGTGGCTTCTTTGGCGTTTTTTGTTTTTTGTGTTTGGGCCTCGGCGATGCCAAATATGGGGACTCCTTCTACGCGGAGAGACCTGTGCTGGGATGGGGAGTACTTTATGCCTAGATATGTGAGTTGACTGCGCGGGTATTCAAATGGGCGACGACTCCAACTCACTGGAGAGCTGAGCTGGTGGGGGGGACTCTCTGCGGCAGTTTGTCGCGCATTTAAAATGCAAATTATCATCATTATGATGGCCCATCATCATCATCGTTATGATCATCGGCGGACAGCCTCCTCCTGCCATTCCTGCAGTCTTCAGTGTGCTGCCTCTGCCAGTGTGTGCGAAATTGTTGTTGGCAAATTATTACCTTGGCCAAAGTCATAAACATTTTGGCATGTCTTCACGTGCCACGATCATCATGATCATCATTATTGTTGCGTTGATCGGGCAGAGAGTCTAGAGGGTACACAGAGGGAACTGGCGAAGGGGCACCCAAAGTCAGTCATAAATTTGTCACAAAAATATATATACTTACATAAAGTTTGGGCCCAAGTCTTCTGGGTCCCTGTCTCTGTCTCTCTCGGTGTGTGTCTGTCTGTGTGTGCTGGCTGCCTGGGTCTTGTGTGTGATTTGTCAATCCGTCATTGAAGCGCCGTTGTTTAGTCGGGAGATTTATGGGGGAGTCGATCTCTTTACCGCGCTTCCTCAATCCAATCCAAGGGATACATCGCGGGAATTTTGAAGATACTCCTCTGTAGGAGGAAATCCTTAAGACTAAAGAATGTTATTAAAAACTTGTATTATTAATAAACGAACTTGTTATTATTATTTAATATCTTTTGTAACAAATAAAGATTTATGGGGGAGTCGATCTCTTTCCCGCGCTTCCTCAATCCAATCCATGAGATACATCGCGGGAATTTTGAAGATACAACTCCGGGATACAATTTTTGAAGATACAACTCCAGAGGGGTAAATTCTTAATCCTTTCGGATGTTATTTAAGCTTTTATTATTAATACATGAACTTGTTATTAATACTTAACATCTTTTGTAACAAATATTCTCTTTGTAACTCATTTTCTTCACCTTTTCAACCATTATCGTGGGTAATTTTCGGTATTTATTTCTGTTTTTTCGCTGTATTTTGTTGCTCATACTGCCTGCCCTCACATAAGGCTTGATCTTTTGTATTTATTTCTTTTATTCTGCTATTCCACCCACTGTCTTTATACTCATGGTTGTTGTTGTCACGCGCTGCTATTATGCAAATATTGAGCTGTTAAATTGTATGGTGCACGCGTTATTTATTCTTTAGGTCTTTATTCTCGAAGCGGCGTGGAAAGGAAAAACGACGAAAATAAATGGACAAAAATTAAAGTCACCATAATATAGCTTCTCGTCGATTGTTTATGTTGTTGGGGGTATCATTATATGCCATTTATGTTGCATAAATTACGGCGCTTCGCTCTTTTGTCATTTGCGAAAATTGCAAATCAATTGATCGCTGATATGGGCTGCTATATAGGGGCATAGAGGAAGTCGTCATAAGAAACGGAGTGATAATGCTGTAATTATTATAAGTATTTAGTATTATTGTGATCATTTATAAAGGCAAATGAATCATAAAACTTGAATATTTGTACAGGGATTTTTAGAACTACCTGTTATACATATTTTAAAATATTTACAGAGCTATTAATTATTTGTTTGATTGGGGAAGAGCAATATTTAACAGAATAATACAATAGTATTTAATAAAATAATACAAGTATTATGTTATTTTCACCCATTTGTCCAAAATATTTATATTAAATTAATTTTAAAATATTTGAACTATTTATTGAAATCTGAATAAACTGCAGATTTGTAGAAAAAAGGATTAAAATTTCACAACTTGTTGAGAATTATAATAAAAATCAGTTGTCATCATTTGTGAGGAAATTATGAGATATATATATTATATTTAAATTTCTTCTTAATACTGTTATCGTAGTTTATGTTTGGATTCTTCTTTATTTATTTGATTTTATTCGCTCGCTTCTTATTTTCAATGTGTGTTGTTTTCTTTATAATTTTGTAGGGTGACCGTAGTCTCTTTTCTACTTAATCCTAATTACATTTAATCTCGGCGGAATCTTAACATAAAATGCTAAATGCTTTACAAAATGCTAAAAGGGCTACACTATGCCATACTCGTAGTACTCAGTTAATGCTTGCAATACAAAATTTAAAAAGTGGTTCGTTATTTCTTTATTTTGTATTCATGCTTCATTCCAAGATCTTGACCCCCTATAAATTCATACTAAGAGGTTCTGCAATGAACATTTTTCTCAATTATGAAAATCCTTATTTCATTATATAAATAATACTTTATGAATTTGTATATTTATGTGAGATTTTTTAGGAAAAAGAGATAAAATAATATAAATTTAGATCGATTTCAGTTATTTCAGTTTTTGACACTTTGCGAAACTTATAATATCTGTAATATCAATCAAGGAAGGATAGTAATACTTTCTTAGTGTCAGTAAATCTGAGACAAACCTAAGAAAGACATTTGTAATGTATTCTTAGTAACAAATTATATTTTTGTATTTTGTAATTTGAATATCTATATTTATTTGCTTTTATATATCCCTGACTCATCTGGAGCTGCCTCGATCCTCCCTATAAATTCTTATCTGAGTCAGGCCGGGGGGCTTTTGCTTTTGCCACCTCGACAAGTGTGTTGACCTATTTTGTGGTTAACCCTAAATGCAAACGATTCCTGTACTCCCTGTGCCCCTCTCCTTGACCAAGCAACGCCGCATTGCAGCACGTAGTTGTGTTTGCCTCTCTCTCTTTCGCCACCTACACTCGCCGCATATATGTATGCATTTATACATATATATTTCGTATATATATATATGAACTCTGGTGAACCGCTGAAAGCAAAAATGAAATGGCGACAAAGGCGAAATGGCAATATCAATCAATTCGAGGAGCGTGAAGGAGAGGAGTGCAAGAAATCTAAAAAAGAGTGTACGACACACTCTCCTCCATCAAGGGAGACGAGAGAAAGAGTGGGGGGCAACGAGACAGATTGAGAGAGAGCGCCAGCGAGAGAGTCAGCGGTCGTGGACATCGTCGTCTATATTTACACTTGTGGCCTCTTATCAAATGGCAGCGGCGCAGTTGACTTTTTTGACTTGACGTTTGTGTGTGCGGCTCTCCACCCCGATGTTGTTGTTGTTGTTGCGGTTGCTGCCTGGCTGATCTGTGTACTATATGTTGTTGGTGTTCCTGTTGTTGCTGCTGTTGAATTTTGTACGCGTCGACCGCTGCTTTGCCGCTTTGACTTTTTGCTCTGGCTTTGTCGCTATTTTGTGTTGCTGTTGTTGTATTTTATTTTAAATATATACAGTACGAGGAAACAACAACAACTCGGGGGCAAAACGGGAACAGTCAACACGATACGAAAGAGCCCAGGGTATTCTAAATACATACATACATATAGTACATTTGTACATTATTCAAAGGAGAAGATAAAGAGAAGAGAATTTGAATTCGGTTCCTATTGGGGTTTTCGAGTTTGTTTCCTGTTTTTAGGGTAAAGAAAGATTTTAACCTTTAACTTTCAAATGATTTTGTTATCGTAGTTTATGGCTGGATTCTTCTTTATTTATTTGATTTTATTCGCTCTCTTGTTATTTTCAATGCGTTTTGTTTTCTTTTATAATTTTAGTGTGACCCTAGTCTTTTTCTACTTAATCCTAATTTCATTTAATCTCGGCGGAATCTTAACATAAAATGCTAAATGCTTTACAAAATGCTAAAAGGGCTATACTATGCCATACATAGTTAATGCTTACAATTTCAATAATTTACGTTTTTTAAAGACAGATCCTAAGTTCCAAACTCTTTAAGCTCGTTTAAATTAAATTCAGGAACTTATATTTAGATGCTACGCTAATTTAACAGCTATGTGAACCGATTTTTACTTTCTTTTACATAGAAACCGCGGAAACTTGCTAATTTTATCCCAAAAACTTTATATTTTATGATTTTTTTCGCCCCAACCAAAACCTATTTCGTTGAACTGCGTTGTTTCGCTTCGGTTTATATTCCACTCTAACCAGACGGAGTCGCCTTGTGTGATAAGTTCGCGTGCAAAGGTCTTGAACCGCCTGAACTTGTTGGTACGGCGGCAAATGTGTCTGTCTCTATATACGAGTATATACAATATACAATCTCATATATGGGCAGAATAACCCATATGTATACTACATGTGTGCTTGGTAAGCAGGAAATTATACTATTGACTGCCTTCTGGGCGATCGTGTTTAAGATTTATAATTACACATTAAGCATACGCCATGTCAGCCGATGCGGGTGTGGATTGATATAATAAATGGTAAACGCAGTTAAATGCTTGAAAAAAGATATTAAAAATTCAAATATAAAATAGTTTTAATAAGAGTTACAAGGTTTTCTGTGAAAAGGATAATTGCTGAAGGGAAAGCTCATATTAAGTATACGCCGGGTGAGCCTGAGGGTTGTAAAACTCTTTTAAACTCCTAAAATATTGAAATTCCCTTAAATATATTATTTATACATAACCGATCCTCTTAAAATCAGACAAAGCACTTCACATAGACCTCAATAACTTATAATACGTATACGCAACGTTATCAGCGCGACACTCAAGAAGACCTATAGAAGTAGACTTGATATGGAATAGATTTCCATGAAATGGAACCCTATTAGTGTCAAGTTTAAAGATCGCACAATTTTAAGAAATGCCATTATATGGAAGCCTTCAATTGAATCGCAGTTTTAGGGGCGCTCCAACCTTGGGCCATCAATCTGTGGCCTTAACTAGCTCTCAACGGCCTTAGGTTCGGCCACCAACAAAAAATGCACTAAACAAGATGCGGATGCGGCTGCAACACTCACAACTTGTTAACAGGACAGAGCACAAGGAAACACGCCCCAAAAGAGGCACCCCACAAACCGAAATTGCCACAGCCTCGGACCAAGATCAAGTCCAAGTCCAAGTCCAAGACGCAAGTCGCAAGTCCAAGTCGTCGCTCCTCGTTCGCTCTGACCATAAATTTTGGGGCGAACTGAGCTTGAACTCGTATGAAATTTATGTGCAACATGCACCGATTTTGCCAGCTATACATTACAACTGCTACACATGTTATATGGAGATAGAGGAACATATAGACGGATACTGACCGGCACTGAGACTGAGACGGAGAGTCCTCTTAGCGGTTTTCTTTATCGCCGAATATCAATCAAGCCCGTTGAAATTCATTGCACATTTGAAGCCTCTCCGAAGCTGCAGAGTCCAGTCCCCGTCCATCTACTATATAAAGTTCAAGAGTTTGTGGCTTTTATCGACTCAAAATCCATAAAAGAGTGCAGAGAAATGGTCTCTGTCTGTCTGACGGAAGTCGACATGGGTAGTTAATATGGTTACATTTATACCCTTTGAAGGGGTATGTAGATAGCTTTCAAAAGGGTAAATTTTTTGTATATTCAAAGCTTAAAAAGTATGCTAATTAGGTCCCAGTACAAAGGATTAACTTAATCTTTAAAGTTACATATCTTATAAGCCTAGGAGTTAGCATATGAAAGCTTCGCTCTTTACCCAAAACTTTTACCCTGATATATTGGCCAAAGTTGGGCATGAAGTTTTAGTGGCTTGGACGGGCGACTGGCTCGTTTAATTGCTGACAAATTTATAGAGCGCTGCACATTAATTCGCTGCGCCTAAAATCACAGAAATGCATTAGCCGGGGAGACGAGCCAAGAAGTCGCTGCTGCTGCTCCTCTGGTCTGCTCCGGTCGTCGTAGTCGTAGTCATCACCCGTCGCGCGGGACTCAACCTCAATCCCAAATGTGCAGCCAATGTGCAAATGTTTTTTTTTTATTTTTTTTACGGCTGCTGTTGCTGCTGCCAAAGCTTGCTGCTGCTGCTTTCATCTAAAACCAACAGCGGCTCCGATTCGATGCTGCCGGCAGACACGATCTGCTAGCCGCGCAGAGGCCCGTTCATTTAATTATCGAATTTAATTAATCTGCACTTGATTTCCTCGCCTTAGCGGCAGTCGGAGGCAGGGGGATTCAAGCTCCTCTCTTTCTCTCCCTGACTCGGCAGGTGCCTTTGAGGCATGCGCAGCACATCTGGTTTTTAGTCTCCCTTTCTCCCCCTTGGCTGGGTCTCGCTCTAACTATCATATCGGCATCAATTGGCAAATTGTTTTATAGGTTTTTTTCCTTTTATTTTTTCTCCCATTTGTTGGGTCTTATTTAATTAGTTTAAAGTTTAAACTTTTACGGTTCTTTAACTTTAAGAAAGAGGATTTGTTAAGTAATAAAAAGGGTCAAGTCTTTGGTTCAAGTTACGGTTTAATTGTTGAATGAATTAGTAAGCATTTGGTTATATTGAATGTTTTATGTCGTATATGATTAAAGAATACATTACTGATCCTTTTCACAAGTTGAGCAGCAGTGGTTATATTAAATGTTTTATTTTGTATATGATTAAATAATATATTACTGATCCTTTTCACAAGTTGAGCAGTAAAAAGCTGTAAAAGAAACCCATTTTATTATTAAAATACAGTTGAAACCCTAAAAAATCTTCTAAATATTCCTTGGTTTCCACAGAAAGGTATCCTGACTTGACATTTCTTTAATGGTTATCACTTAACCTGTAGATCTCAGCCCCCTCCCTCTTAGAGTTCCTTTGATTTTAATGGCATAACCTGCACTAATTAGTAAAGTCGCCAGAGCAAGCAAGCTGAAATAACTGGCGATCCTGAGCCGCCATAAATCGCTAGCCAGGAAGGCTTTGAACAGGGAGGCAATATGGGTTCAGTAGGGTGGCACCTGCACTGGCTCGGCGTTGCTTTTGGGGGCTGCTGCGAGTGCAACCCACAGAGGCATGGCGCACACGCGAATATGCAACGGAGCAGCAACATTAAACATGCAACGCAGAGCCAAGAAATCGGGGCGAGCATCTAGTAAATTTATGAACCTGAACCTGGGCCACCGCCGCCACCAGATGCAGACGGAGGCAGCCAGGCGCTGGAGAAGGTTGCGGCTGCCGGCTGCTGCTGGAGACTGGCGGGGAAATCAAGTAAAAATCAAATTAAAACCAGAGCAGGCAAGCACGAAATTTCTAAGGAAATTTCACCCCGTATGTGGCATGCAACAAGATGTGTTTTTTTTCTTTCCTTCTCCTCTCTCAGTTTTTTGTCGGTTTGCGGTGCGCGCCTGGTGAATGACCAAAGCCGAAACCAAAACCAAAACCAAAACTAAAACCAAAAGCGCAGCAAGGCGAGGCGAACAAGAAGTGAAGGCAGCAGAAGTGAGATAGCGAAGAAAAAACCTGTGCTAATTATTATTTAGAGCTGGCCTGCCAGCAATCTGCACCAATTTAACCAAATAAGGCGCTTTTAGCGGCCAAATGCACTGCTCTGCGCCGCCTGCCGCCTGCCGCCTGCCTGCCTGGCATGCAACCATGTGGAGGAATGGGTTGCAATCGAATCGGATTGGATCGGATGGTGTGGCTTGGCTTGGCACAGAGGTGGAGAAATCTGCTAGCTAAAAGTTGAAAGGCCTCTTCTGATGATGGTAGCCGAGTGTGTGTGTGTGCTGCTGCTGCTGCGGTGCACCTGTTTTACAGGAATTCAGAACCAGCGTCGTTGTCGATAATAAACTTTAATGCTAATAGTGGTTGTACATCATCTGCAATGGACCAAAAAACGACAAGGTGGGGTCTAGCGGTGCCACCGTGACACGAATGTCTTTGAATAATTAACTTTAGTGGAAATTATATATGGAGATTAGCCATATAACACTTTTAGTCATAAGTCAGTTAGCTGAAATTATGATTTATATCTTAGGGTCTCTCTGTCAAAGTGCCTGATAGCTATCTGTCGAGAAAAAATAATCACTAGATAAACGTATCGTAAAGCAAATCGGTTTTATGCCTTAAAATGTATCTGAACATGAAAGAATAACATAGGACTGTTAACTGTGCTGTTAACTATCGCTTATTGCTGTAAAACACAGATTTGTGCTGTAAAGCGCATCCACATCGTTGCTTTGGTTAATGCAATTAATCTAATTTGACAAGAACTTTATCTGACCGCGAAATTTTGATTCTTGAAAAATTTCAATCATACATTGTTTATAAGGAGTTTCCCAGTCCCATCTTATTCCCAGAAATTCATGGTATCTTGGGAATTAATATTGCAAAAAATACTTTTTAAACCTCAATTAAATGCAATACATATATGGCACCAGATTTATAACCACGTTCAGCCTCCAAGGATTATTAGTATCTTAGAAATTTATCTATGATTGCCTTACCTTATATGGTTAAATAGATCGTGAGTCACGGTCTTAACTCTCCTTTCGAGCCTAAGCCTTCCGTTGTGGCCGCTAGTTCTGACACTTGTCTCTAGCCGAGCGTGTTGAGAGGTTGGCTAAAATCAAATTCCATTAAAGCAATTATGCAGAACGAAGACATGGCCCAAGGCACCACCAGCCAGCTAAGCTCAATGAGAAGCGCAAAGAGAGGCGCGACGCGCACAAATACACACACACATACACTCGCGCAGAATCGGGTACCAGTTTGTCCAGTTCAAATGGCAGAGGTGTTAATAATTTATGAAATTTTTCCTTCGGTTCTTGGCCACTGCCCGTTATGGGGCTGGCAGAATGTTGGAAAGAAGAAAATCATTTGCCATTTCCGTCTGGCGGGCTCTTGCTCTGATTTGATTTGAAATTTCAATTTGCCGTGGACCTGTGGGGAGCAGTGTCGTGAACCGTTAGATCGCTTGGCACTTTGCGGTTGTCTTCCAATGGTTTCAGTTTGGCGCCCGTTCCAGTTCCAGTTTAATATCTCAGTGTCTTGGAGTTTTATTATTTGATTTTCCTAAGGCCATTCATGCTGGATTAATTAATTTGTGGGAAGTTGGAAAAATATCATAAGAAGTTTGTGGTAAAAGGGGATTTCCCCTAATTAATATTAATCTTAAGTAGATAAAGACTTTTAGGGAGAGACTATTATTTATTTATTATTATTTACTCACAGTTCATGAACCCTTTTTGGGAAATGCCACTGAACCTTTAAAAAAAAATCCCACAATCTATCTCAAAAACGTTTTGTTTTCATTTGTTTTTCGGTTAATTTCCACATGCTTTTATTAAAGCAAATTGCAAGCCCCTTCCGAGATTGCTATCCCTATAAAGATAAGGAATTTGTCCAGCAGATATGACAAATCAAAAATGAAATATATACATATACAAAAAAAATCAACAGTTAGATGAGAGATCTCTAATGAACTCTGAATTACTTTCACCCAGCGGAGAGAACAACAATTGAACTGGTGCTCCAGAAAACCCATCAACACAAAAGGCCAGGCCAAATATTATCAGTGAAACGCGCCCCACAATCTTTAACACCTTTTGATGATCTAATAAATGCGACATGATTTTCAAAAACCACAAAACCTACCAAGGAATTGAGAACAACCGGAGAGGAGGAGGGCAAGGGGGAAAACACACACGCACACACTCGCTGACGAAAAACATCGTGAACCATGAGAAGGCCATATACGACGAGTACTAAGCCCCCTATATAGGAATACATACATCATCATCATCTTCATCATCAGAAACAGCAACATACATATATAGTTCAACTGGCACTTGGACAAACAAGGCGATAAGACCCCGGCGACCAGAGAGCACTTGAGATACAAGAAATCACGTAAAAAGGAAACTGAAACGGCCTGAACTCGAACTGAAACTGAACCGGAGCAGCAGCAGAGGCGATGCAGATACAGATACTACACACTACTGATAGGCCACCGTAAATGTTTATCTCTATAAAGAATGTGACGAAAAAAGAAGAGCGAATGCGGTCGGTCAAGCTAAGGTTAGGTTTTCAAGGTGTGTTAGGAGTCCAGGTACTTGAAAAGTAATACCTTAAGAAGGTTTGAAGCCAGTGTAGGCCCAGTTGAACTCTTGAAGCTCAAATTTAATTATTTTACAAATGAGGTTTGAGCTAAGAAGAGCTTACAGTATTAAAGTATTAAGTAATTGCCTTTCTGGGGATCCCTGAGGATCTGTGTATCTTGATCTCATAAGGTAAATGCACCTATTAATGGATTTATCAATGGATCTCCCTTTTGCTTATTTATAAACCATTATACTGGAAATTCTACCTTGTGATGAAATAGTCTGAGGTTAATCAAAGTGCCCCTCACTACCTCAGAGAACCCTCGAAAACCTACGATTACTGGGGCACAAAAAATATAATAGAATAATGTCTAAATAAAATAGCGAGCCATTGAAGAGGCCAAGAGCCGAATCGAACTCGGTTCAGTTCAGTTCAGGGCCCTGTCCCCATAGATAGGCCAAATCGATGCCAGAACCGAGCGCGCTGCCCTGATACGGGAACAACCGGGACGGTACGGAGACCCTATTTATCAGCTTCGTGCCTCGGTATTACCTTCTTGACTTACTGATACTCGCACTCGCACTCTCGCACACACATATATTTCTTGTTTACTTACTCCTCTTGCGGAACAAGTCGCCGGGAACAAAGGTTGAACCCTGTGTCGGACGGACGGACGGGCGGCGATAACAACAAAGCACAGGGTTTGCATAAAGGGCGAGAGAGAGAGAGGGGTACAAGTCTGGCTGCCCCCGGCGCTTATTTGGTTTTCAAATGAGGTCAAAAGAAATAATAAAATACAGCTGATAAGCCCAACTCCCCATAGAAGGGAGTCCACTCCGCCGCCATTCATGCAAGTCAAATGTGGGGGCCCCGAAATCAACTATCGATGATTGCTTGCGTCAGGGGTTAAGCCCTCTCTATATACTTTATTTTTTGTCGATTTTTTTTCCCCAAGGTCTAGACGGTTGGAGAGTGTGTGACCCTTCAGTGGCAGCTGTGTCAGTTTCCATCGCAATTTGTCGCAATTGTAATTATTGCAAGGCCGATATTGCTAGTCTATGAAAAATGGTCACATGACAGGTCGGCCGGCAGCTGTGTTTGCCACTGCCTCGTCGTCTCATACGTAATGGCAATGAACTTTACCGCCTTCAGAACCCACCTCCACCGATTTCTATGGCTCGGACGTGCCTCGGGTTCGGTCCCAAGTCTCGATGGCGGCGTCGTCTATTAGTACTATTGACACTTGTCGACCCGGCAACGGCGACCAGCGACCAGCGACCGAAATGCGGCCTGTCACTGTGCGGATCACTCACAGATACCGATACCCAATCTCACGCTCAGGTATATATGGGACTCGGACTTGGGGAGAAACATATAACATCCAACTGGAAAAAGTCAACAGTGTCGCGCATGGCACATGTTGGGTCGAGGTCTCTGTCTCCATCTCCCTCTCGCTCCCGCTTGCTTGGCCCTATCGCGTCCGACTCCCAGCGTCATTATCATCGTCATCATCATCGCCATCGGCTTTCGACATTCGGCATTCGGCACTTAGCACCATTGGCACCAAGCGATGCCAATCAGAGGTCTCTATGGGGAGCACGCTGACCGCGCAAAGCGGCCAAACGATCGGGCAACAAAAAAAAAAATACTTACAAAAAAACAAGCACAGTGGTACTAAAATAAGAAGAAATTGTGGAAATAGGGAAATAATATATTTGCTGATTTAATCCATTTAAAGATCCACATAAAGATATTTGTCCTAAGACAAGCACTAGGCTTATCCTATATACTAGAGTTTTAGCTCTCAGAGACAATAAGCTTCATCAGTACTAATTTTGCTGAGATCAGCCGCACTTTTAAGCAAAAATCGTTAAAAAATACAAAGAATTAAATGGAAATTCATTAAATTTAAAAAGAATACGCCACAATAATTTATAAATGAAAACCCAATCACAGATCACCGGAGCTAGTGCCTGGCAATGTCAAAAAAAAAATTTATTTATAAATATTTCTAGACTAATTTGTCACCAGAAATCCAGGAAATCTTCCGCCTAATAATCGTGCATAACAAATTTAAATAATATTGTTAATTTTCGCCCTTAAAAGCCTTTGTAAATACTGTAAACAGAACTTTAATCCAGACTCTACACAAATCCCAAGACGCAGCCAGTGCCTGCCACTGTCCAACCACTTCAGGGCGGTTGATTTTGGTTTTCTCCTCTCTGTCATTGTATAGCCACAACTTAATTTCTATGCTAACCAATGATAAACTTAATTTTATGATAACGCACGGCCAACTTATTAAATAGCCACATATACCCATATATAAACGCATTTTTTGAGCTCGCCCAATCGAATCCAGAAGGGTGAAATTTGATATGAAAGAAATCGGCAGGGGACCGAGCTCTCGAGCCCCGTTCAATGCAATTCCGAACTACGATTCTGGTTCTGTTTTGATTCGGGCTCCGATTGTGGTGGGGATCGTAACGAGCTTAAAACTACAAATTGTTGTTAATTTCGCTTGTAAATATTTCATTTAATTATTTATGCTGTGTGCTTTGGCTGCCTAAACATGCGAGTCGGCGGGCCGGGATCTGGCACCAGGTCTGGTCTAGAGTGTGGCTCCGAGTCTGGGTTTGGATCTGGTGGAGTGGCTTCCATCAATTTACACCTATAGCCGAATTCCCCTCGGCTGTCTACCTTTTTCCGGCGGGTAGGTAAAGGTCAATGCTTGTGCACGCACCGATACACGTATTTGCTTTTTAATTTTTGCCAGTTAAATTACAATTAATTTATTTATATGCCAGGCGAAAGTAAATAGGCAATGGCTGTAGCCCAACAAAATTTGAGAATAAATTCGTAGGTAAATAATATTTGTAAACAATTTGTGCGAGAGAGAAGCTTAAACCACGCCATAAAAGTTTATTGTATGCGATGTTGCGGTTTTTGGGTTTGTCTATATTTATGTGTTTCTGTGGGGGTTTATTATTGGCTAATTTTACACTATTTTGTATATTTATATAGTTTTTAAGAGGTTAAATATTGATGAAGTAATAATTAGCTCTTAGCTTGAAATATTTTATATAGAAAAGAGTCCCTATCTTTACAGACCTTCATTTATGCAAATAAAAATACGTAAATCAAAGCTTTTAATAAAGAGGTGTTTTTAAAACAAATTCCTCAATTTTTCCCCCATCTGCATTTAATTTTTAAATTTTAATTTCCTGCTGTGTTTGCTTGCTAAATTTTACCGCTTTTCCGGTCTCTGGAACCGCACGAATCGCACTCTGTCTCATTGTACGTAGTGTGATGTGCACTTGGCAGCCCCTGGCTCACCCCGATAATTAGCTTAAGGGTTCAACGCTGCAGGTCAATGGTTTTGTTAACATATTATAAGTTATTTTAACCTTTGGCCGATTTGCATGCGACGCAAGCCGCGTCGAGCTTTTTTACACCACAAAGTGTGTGTCTCAGTCGATGGGTGCGTGTCATTCTGAGTGTGTTCTTTGGCAGCGCTTCGGGTTCGTTACACCAAAAATTAAAAATTGTGGTGTTTTAATTGAGTTAAACTTGAAAATATTCAAGCAATAGGTATTTGTAAGAAAGCTTAAATAGTTTTCTAAATTAAAACTACGAAGTTATTCTTTTTCGAGACTTTAAAAGGTTAAGTTGTGAAGTTTTCCCCCTTCTCTGAGTGCCTAGAAAACGCACTTTTATTCCAGCTTATTGACTAACTCCTACCTTTCTTTTCCAATTATTTCAGGTAACGCACCCACTGACATTCTGCAGCAGAAGCCCGCCAAGGCCACCACCGCCATTGTGGGCGGTCGCAGCGCAGCCCAACCCACGGCGACTCACGAGGACCAGCAAGCGGCCACTGTGGCCACCAGTGCGACCAAGCGAAAGCACCTCGAACGGCTGGCCAGTGATCTCCGGCAGGCAGGAGTCAGGAGCCACCACCACCAGGAACTCCAAGCTAAGATGCTCAGCGAGCGATCGCTGCTGCTCAGCGGATATGGAGCCATCGAGAGCAGTGCCAAGAAGCTGAGCGAGGCGGCCACAGGCGGGGCGGGCGGAGCGGTCAGTCAGGCCGCCACGCCCACCACCAGCCACCTGGGCACGGGCACGTCCACCACCTCATCCTCCTCCTCCTCGTCTGCGTCCTCTTCCAATGCAAATACCGCTTCGGTGGCTGCCGCCTATGCCGCCCTGTATTTGGAGAAGGTCAAGCACGAGAAGCTGTCGCCGCAGCTGCAGCAGATGGATAACCACAAGGATGCCCTGATGGAGGCCAAGCCCATGGTTAGCATTCACAACAACAACAACAATAACACCATCAACAATAACAACAGCAGCAGCAGTGGCAGCGGCAGCGGCGGTGGCAGCAGCAGCAGCAGCAACAATCACCAACAATCGAGTCAGCAGCAGCAGCAATCGCATCTGGGGCTCAGCGTGAAGAGGGAGCGCCTCAGTCCCGGGAGCAACAGCAGCAGCCACAACGGCGAAGTTACCGTCAGCTCATTTGCCAGGTAAGAGTCCAAATTTAGCTGGGAAATATATTCGATATATTGAGAAAATCTGGTTAAAACGTTATGAAAATTAAGTAAAAAATTAGGTAAAAAGCTGACCGGCTCAGGTCCTTGGGGTCTCTCTGTGAGCAGTTCTGCTTAAAATATTATTTTATCTAAGAAATATAACTGATATCTCGAGAAAATGTGGATAAGAGTAAAAAGCCATGTGGCACGAGGCCCTCGGGGTCTGTGTGCGAGCAGTCCTGCTCTAGATAATATTTTATCTTATAAATATTTCTGATATATCAAGAAAATGTGGATTAGATTTAAAAAAATAAAGCTTCATCAGGCTTCGTGCTTTACTTTGGTAGAAAGCCGAGTGTCTCGAGACCCTCAGTGATCCGTGTGTGGGCATCCCTGCTCTAGATATTATTTTACCTAAGAAGTAGATTTGATATATCCAGGAAGTCTAGATAATATCTTGAGAAACATTGCTTCGGCGGGCTTCGTGCGTTATCTTCATGACTCCGGGCCCTCGGGTCCTCCTTGTGAGCAGTCCTGCCCGAGATATTAATGTAATTACTTACATTCCATATTATTTAATGTTTTTTATTTTGGTTTAATGCTTCATTCATGGTCATTCATGGGTACAAAATCTAGCAATTTCCTATTCTGGCTCGTTATTTTTATCCTCCTCCTTTTTCTTCTCCGCGGGCTGACTGGTGTTGGCACTCTCCTGCTCCTCGTCGTCCGTCATGGTACACTGCTCGCTGTAGTAATGCATTTGACTGTAGTGCTCCCGCCGCATCTCCAGGAATCGCATCCTTCGCCGGTGTCGCTGCTCCGCGGTCTGCTCATCCTGGATCTCGCTATCCACGTCCGGCAAGGTGATGATCACGGAGGGTGCCTCCGAGATCAGGTTTCTGGGAGTGTTGGCGGTTCGCAGGATGGAGGGCGACAGGCTGATAGAGGTTCTAAGTATCGGCTCTTCGCCTTCTTCTTCTTCTTCCTCGTCGGGATCTTTCCACTGATCTGGTGGTGTTGGTGGCGTCTCAGACATATTACAGAGAAAGTTCGTAAAAATACAATTGATTTTGTGATCAATTACATTATTTCCACAGCCAGGGTGTTAGGGGGATATATAGAGTTCCCTGTGGAACTCGTTTCGGGACTATTTATCAAGCGATTTCGATGGCTGTCAGCGCCTGACAAATTAATTAACATTTTAATAAATTAATACCTCCGAAAAGAAACCAAATCGATGCGGCTTCTGTTCGCGGCCAACAGCAAATTAATCAAAACCAAACAAAACAAAAAGCAGCCAACACGAATATAGCAGCCACACACAAGAGCACGCTTCTGCTGTCAAAAAGAAGGCAATAACAAAGAACCCGCCAATCCGCCAACCCGCCAAGTAAAAGGAAAGAAAAACAAGCTGAAAAACTTGAAATGTAAATACGAATAAGACAAAAAATTAACAAGGCTCGGAGAGACCACGACTGAGATAAAGACAAAATAAACGAGCAACAAAGTGTAAACTTTGCGAAAAGAAATTTAATTTTCGTTGCCCAAGGGCCTCCAGCCTGGGGGTAGCCCGGGACGTGGCATTTAAATTCTGTCGCCTCCTTTTTGGCCGAAAGTTAAATGTTTTGTAGTTTTCATTTAAGTGCAAAGTTTTGGTGCGCTGCATAAACTTTGCGTTATTTCACACGCAGGTATTATATTGCCAAAGCAGCGCACAAAAGCAAATGCAACGAGAAAGAAAGCTAACTTCGGTAAACCGAAGTTGGTATACCCTTGCAGTCTGTAATTGGATCATTAAAAATCGAACCATTTTAGTAATGTTGAAAAAACATCGAATTTTGTAAATTTTACATTTTACATGTAGAATTTTACATTTTCATATAAATGGACCGATCGATTCTATGGCAGCTATATGATATAGTGGACCGATCTTAATGAAATTAAAACCGTAATTCTAGAACCTTAAAAAACTGCTATGTCTTAAAATTTATAGAAATTCGTTGAAAAACAGAGAAGTAAATTTTTTTTTTACATTAATTTCGCCATCATTCCTATGGCAGCTATAGGATATAGTAGTCCGATTTCGGTCGTTCCGACATATATACTGCGTGCTAAAGAAATAAGACTATGCTGAAAATTTCAGCTCGATAGCTCAAAAACTGAGAGACTAGTTCGCGTAGAAACCGACAGACGGACAGACGGACAGACGGACAGACGGACAGACAGACGGACATGGCTAGATCGACTCGGCTGGTGATGCTGATCAAGAATATATATACTTTATGGGGTCGGAGATGCCTCCTTCACTGCGTTGCAAACATCTGGTCAAAATTATAATACCCTCTGCAAGGGTATAAAAATGATTTGACAAGCGAGATCAACAGCAATTAATACGCGCAACTAAATTAATGGCGTTAAAGATTATATATTTACTAATATAAATAAAGGCAATTTATCTCGCCAACCCAAACCCAAACAAGCCTTAGGCCTCTCCAGCACAGATGGCCAGAAAGATACAGAAACAGAAAAAAAAGATACAAGTTCGGAGATACGTTTTGGCCATATTAATATTAATGAGACATGCTAGCGCTAGTCTATCGCCACCTGAGGTGTGGACGTTGAGTGGCACGCTCAGATTCGAGCTCGGACTTAACATATTCGAACCGCACCTGGCGATGGACGGTGGGTTCCCAGATTTCGCCCGGGGTGGTCGTCAGCAGATATTGGATTAGCCGCATAATTTTCATAATTTATAATTGTTTAGCCACAAATTAGGAGTGCTTATTAAGGCAAGTCGAAGATGCCTTAATACGATATGACAAATGGATGGATCTGAGGGCGAGGCGAAAATCTTGCTAAAACTCTAGAGTCTAGACTCTGTTTATATCATAAATAAATTTTGGGGACTTTCGATAAATTCATGCAAATTTAATGCAGATTCTTACATTTATTTATATAGTTCTTGGCATAACTTGATCTGCTTCAGAGATTTAGAGATTCCCATTCACAAAAACTCGATCACACCACAGATCTTCATTCATTTGATATTTGACCTTTCGTTTATGTTTATTTTTGTATTTCTTTTAGTGTATTTAGCATATTTACTGCATGGTTGTAAAAGCATTAAGGGCGAATTTCTCCAGCTTGTTTTTAAAAGCCTTTTGTTAAAGTTTAAATATAACCAGATGGGTGCAGAATTATATCATATTTCCAGCAGTGACATTGGCCACAAAAATAAACTAATTTTTGTTGTTACCTATTGTCTTCTGGGTTGTTGTTTTGCTGAACTTTTCGTCACAAAACTCATTGACAGACATTCTTCTTTGGACCTGTTAGATTATACAAATCTAGATTGATTCGTACAGTGCGTTTCAAATGTGTAATTGAGCTTTTAAAAGTACTTCTTGAAAATAAAGAATATTTTGTTTTGAAATAGTGTAAAGATTTAATGTTCAAAGCTATTTAACCTTAAACTAATATTAGTAAAAAAAGATCATTACTGAAGTAACTTAAATAACTATATTTAAGTTTCAAAGATTTTCCCAACTTTTATTAAGAACTTGTTTTTTTTTGCGTACTTGAAGAGTTTTGTTGACTAATTTAAGCCTTAAAATTCCCAAGTTTGAATTCAGCAACAAACTGTTTTATAACCACGCAAACTTTTGAAGTTAGATACGATAAGTCAAACTTAGGACTAATGAGGTTTCTTGGGATCCAGCTTGTCTACGAACAAATCTTGTGCGTTTTAACATAATAGTTGGTTTAAAAACAAAAAAATAAATTATTTAAAAAAAAAATGGAAAAATGTTACATTTTGGACATATTTTATTTTTTAAAATAAATTTTAGGGAATTTTTTTCTAACAAATATTTAATAACTTACCAAAGCTTCCGATACCTTTGTTAAAAACTTGTATTCTACTTATTTAAGTCCCTCCTTTTGGCAGTTACATGTGCTTCAGTTTCGAACCGCACTGTACACATACACATTTATTTTTATTGTGGCCTTATAGGTTCTTGTGTAGGCGTAACAATAGACACCATTTGCATACCGAGGCGGGCACATGTTGCCGGTATTCGGATCGTTTGTTGGCTGTTGGTTTGTATAATAAAAACCAATTAGGCATGCCACCGATCCCAAGATCTCTGCTGAACCGTTAGACACCAATCGAGATTAGGCGGTGGACTTGGGAGAGGGGCAGCAGGGGTGGGCTCTCAATCGGTAGCAGGAGCCAACATAATCGCCACCATAAACCATTTTTTACCCGACCATTTTTGTTCGTGTTTGGTTGCTCTGGTTGCTGTTCAAACACAATTGCCAAGAACAAGCAACAAAACACAACTAAGTAGCTGCTACCAATCGCCAAAGCAATTTGCAATAATCAACATTTTTAACAAAACCCAAAAAAAAAAAAAAGAACAACAACTACAAAAAATTACTAAAAAAGATACAGCAAAAAAGGAGCTAGAAGAAAAAAAAATCGCAAATAGGAAAAACAAAGTTGTAAGCAACGAACGCCGAACAGAGACCGAAAAAAATCGACAACCAACAGATCACGATAAATCAATGGCAACAACAACAACACTGAGTGGGAAGCGGAGGGGGCGGTCTAGGAAGGGGGCGTGGCAGGGGCAGCGGCAAGCGGCAGCGGTTATATGTATATATAAATTTGTGCCGCAGCCTCCGAAAGAGCGACACGACATGACCAACGACCAGCGAGCAGCGACTAGCGACGACGACGTGCAGCACGAGTTACTACTCTCTTCTGGCCAAGGAAGGCCGTGCCACAACCACTTAGCCAGCAGCAGCAGCAGCCACCAAGCCATGTGGCATGCAACACATCAGTGCTGAGTCGAAAAAGCGTCAAAGGAGGGTCAAAATTAAGCTTTAAAACCGAAAATAAATGGAATATATGCTCAGATTTATGGCGTAAAATCAAAAAGTGATATAATAAATTCCGACAGGAAATATTTAAATTAAATATTAATTAATATTAATATTAACTAGACCATGCTTAGCAAATATTACAATTTAAACACTAGAATAACCAAAAAAGTTTACGGAAATATTAAAAAATAAATATTTGGGCCAGTCTTGTATTGAAAACCTTCCTTTTGACCCCTAAAACATATCATAGTTACCCCATAAAAAGTAGCCAACTTGCCACCTCTTTTGGCATGCAACCCGATGCCAATGGTGGAACCCGAAAATAGAGGCAGGCACTTGCAGCTGCCACTGGCTGCCGCGGCACCGCACAGTTTAGGAGGTGACCGCTGCTGCTGCTGCTGCCACCGCCGATCTGGCCAGGAATCTATGCTGATTATTTTCCATTCGGCTTGGCTTAGTCTGCCTGCCTTGGCTCGTGTTCCTGCCTCCTATAGGAATAGGAATGGGCTAATGGGTGGTGGGTTTGGGGGGCACGGACTGCGCCATGTTGGTGGCATGTCTCCGGCGGTAGTTGCAGCCGAGTATGAGTTATGGCCATGCCAGCCAGATTGTTGCCCACAACTGCTCGACATTGGTTAACATGGATTGTTTCGTTTCGTTTCGTTGCGATCCCAGAGCATCCGAAATGAAATTGTTTGGCAAAATGTTCTGCGATGGGATGAACAAGATTTAAAATTATAGAAAAAGAATTATGGGATATAGAGAAGATAAGAACTTGGGGGTTTAGGGAGAGGAACTAGGGATAATTTAAAGTAAGAATTAAGGCTAAGACCAATTTAAGCATAAAGATATAAGCATAAAGAGCTGCCATACATTTGTATTGCAATATGCCAGCTATTTTTCAGCTGGCGTTGAAAATCGGCGTTACTCAACTTAATGTTCAAAGGGATGGGATAAGATAAAGAAGGTTGCCATTAAGGGATAAAATTTCTCAAACCGAACTTCTTATTTATTTTTATTATTTTGGATTATTAGAATATTAATTTTTGTATTCCTCTAATTAATTTCCCTTTTCCAAAGTTGTTAGCCTATTTTAGACTTTAATATATAATAAATCAATTTAATAGCCTAATAAATATTAGAAAACTATTAACAATATTATCTATTATACCAATATTATACCCATTTATCCAGTTATCCAACTGTATCCTAATTAAAATAATCCCAACACGAATCTCCCATAAAGTGAACTCTCCCAGGCTTCTCACCTGACTCTGCCAGGCTGTCGGGACTTCTTCTTCCTTTGCAAAAAGCAGTTCCCATGTCAAATCGTATTCGTAATCGCATTATGTCCAATGCCCGGCTACTTCCAGGCAGAAATTAACTAAATATCAAGCGTCAACCAGACTTGGTTCTAAGCTTTGCAGCTGCCTAAGGCCCCTGAGAGCATGTTTCTTTTTCTTCTTGGCCCGAGAAGATCTCACGGAAGCCACTCATTAGCATGTCAAATAAGCCAAGTTGGCTTAGATGCTGTGCGAGGCTGGACCAGAATGACAAATAAGCCAATTGTATGCGACACCTTTTCGGGGTCTCCAGATAATTAAATATTAATGCAAATTTATGAGCGATCGGGTGCGATGTCTACGCATGTATCATTTAGTAAATATACCAGGCTGATGTCACACACTCTTCCACTTATGCAAAACCCGCTAAATGTGCGCTTTAACATAACTAATCCTATTTTTTTTTTTTCTGAATTTTCGAAATAGATCTCGCAGCGCCACGCCCTCCTCGTCATCGTTTCGCGGTGCCGGCGGCGGCGGCGGTGGTGTCTCACCCAACCAGCAACAGCAACAACACAACCAGCGCCTGAGTCCGCCCAATGCCCCAACTGGGGGCAACACAGCAACAACAGCATCGGGAGGAGCCACCGCCACGCACATGCCGGTGCACAATTTGTCAACGAATTTGCTGAATAGCATCCAGCAGGCTGCCGCCAGTCAGCAGCATCGCAACAGCAGCAGCAACAGTGGCGGCGGTGGCAGTGGCAGCAAGGCGGAAAGTGGAACGGCATCGAGTGGCGGCGCCTCGGATTTCTCCACGCGCAACTACTCGGATATTATGCGGTGCCTGGCGGCCAAGTACAATAACACCAATCCCAATGAGTAAGTAGAAGTTTGTTTAAAACCAAAAGAAAAGCAAGAGTCAGGTGTCGGTTGCCATAAACAAATTAGTTTATAAAAAGTTAAGCTTACCTTTTGGCATAAAATCTTAGATCTGAATATAAAGAAAATATATAAAATTAAATTAAATTTCTGGACTTATTATATTTATTTTAATATAACTATTTCCCTCACCTTTCTCTCCGTGCAGCAACAATGCAACACGACGCAATTCCTACTACGATGGCGGCACTAGCACTTCGTCGCCAGCGGGCACAGGAGCTGGACCCGGATCCGGAGCAGGCGGCAACACCTCTGCCCCCAGCTCGGGCCTCAAGTCGTCCAGCAGCAGCAGCAGCACTAGCAACAGTTGCCCTAATCCCGCCAAGAAGCACTCGCCATCGGCAGCTGCAAATTCCGCTGCCGTCAGTTTGCCCAAGGAGACCAAAGTGAGCGTGTCCAGCGGAGGAGGCGGAGGAGGTGTGGGTGGCTCGGCAGCCAGTGGCAGTGCCTCGTCCCTGTCGCAGCTGGTGCCACCGCCCGCCGCACCATCGCCCACGGAGCAGGCCAAGAGCCAAATGGCTGCCGTGGTGGCTGCGGCCAGTGTCTCGCCGTTCAACTTTCTGCCCTTCTCGTCCGGCATATTCCCGCCGCTGATAGACATGAGCAGCACTCAGGCGCTGCTGACGCTGGTGAGTGCCCAAAAATATTTAAATAATAATATAAGAGAAAGAAATAAATCCCTGATAGAACCTATTAGGGAAGGCAAACCCAAGATTCGATTTAATCCCTTCTTTTTCTCCATTTATTTCCCTTTTCCCATCTCCTCAGGCGCGTGCTGTCAAAGACGCCGAAATCCAAGAGATTCTGCGCAACAAGCAGCAGCGATCCGGCTCGAATGCCTCGTCGCCGAGCGCGAGTGCGGCGGGCACGCCGCGTTCCAACTCCACTCTGAATGCGGCACTGCAGCAGGCAGCCCAATTTGTAACCCCCGCCCTCATCTACTCGGCGCAACTGCAACAGCAACAACAGCAGCAACAGCAGCAGCATCACCGGCAGCAGCAGCAGCAACAATCGCATCACGCTTCGCGGCAGTCTAGTCCACGCTCCTCCAACGATGCCCCCTCGGTGGCGCCCATCGTTGGTGGTGGCGGCTCCTCGATTGCGTCGGCGGCGCCACTGGACTTGAGCTCCCAGCCGCCGGCTGCCAAGCGCTTTAAGGCCGAGCGTCGTGCCAGCTCCACGGCGACAACGGCCACCACAGCCTCGGCCACGTCCACACCATCCCCGCCACCGTTGGAGCACCAGCACCAGCACCAGCAGCAGCAGCAGCAGCAGCACGATGAGATCCATTCTGGCAACGCCAACGCAACGGCAACAACAGGAGCGGCAACGGGATCGGGATCGGGCAGAGCCCGCAGACGTTGTCAGGCGCAGAGCGAGGAGGTGAACTCCTGGTCCGTGGACGATGTGTGCGGCTTTGTGGGTGGAATTGATATATGCGCCGAATACGTTCAGGTAGGCACCACCGAAAGCCCAACATAACATTCTCCCTTTTAGCCCATTTGTTTGTTGGTTGATTAAGCAAAGCGATCCGAGGGAGAAAGGAGGACTCTCCCAGGTCCAACTAATTGAGTTTTATGGTCCCAATGGCAGGGGTAAATAAATCCCACCTTAGAAAGTAAACTGAACTGGGAGTTGGGGTTATTTTTCATTCGAGGAAACTATATGTTTATGGAGAAAATATATATAGAAGAGGAAATTTTACTCCTGAAAGATAATATCAAGATTATTTCTTAGCTAACTCGCTTTGATAACTATTTAATATTTATTTAGATTTTTAAAGGGCTTCAAAAAGAAACCCAAAGTATTCCCAACTATTTCCGAACTCCCTTCAACCCTCATAGTTTCCATTTACTCTAGAGGCCCTTAAGACCTTTTGGGATCAAAGAGTGGCATTCCTTAACCCCCTTTGCAGCAGTCAAAGTTCATTTACCCAAAGGCCATTCGCAGATCGTTTATTTTTGCTGATTTGCGGTCTTTGTTGGGGGTTTCCTGCCCAGAAACCAAACCGAACGCAAAGATTAACCATGTTTTGGGATTTGAACCCGTCGGTGGCCGGTGCTGAACTCTCTGGCGGCCATTAATATTGTGCCACGCGAGCCTCGGCATTGGCCATCATTGGTACGTAGCTGCGTTCGAGAGGAAAATGCTCCACATAGGAGGCAATGGTGGCCAGGTGATCTTTACGACCAGTTCCGGCAAGTTGAACGACTTTTGATCGCTCGGTCAGCCTGGGCCTGCTCTGGATCTGGATCTGGCTGCGGCACTAACTTGGGCTCTGGCTCCGTGGCTCTTACTGTGGATTTTTGCCTGGCTTTTGCCGGCTTTTGCGGTCGACGATCGGTCAACGTCAGGCATCATTACCAGACCCCGTTCAGGATCTGCTCTCGGCACTCCCCCCAAACACCCCGATCCCGCACCGTCGCAACGCGTTAATGGAGTGAAAACATGGCCTAGGTTCGGTTCGATAGCGAAGAGAGCCATGTACGCCAAGAGTTAACAATTAAGCCGGGCAGGACTCGGAGTTGGAGGAGGAGGAGGAGGAGTAGCAGCTAGGCTGCTCCAGGTGTTGACACATTTTGATGCATATTAGCCCGCGGAGATGGGGCCTTGAAAGTCGTCTAATTAGCACGCCGAAAGCGGCTTAGCGTGCATTCAAAGATGAACTAAATCTGCTTAAAAAATAAAAATAAAAAAGAAGAGCGCATATCTGGCCGGAGCCGAGGTGAGCTGATGATGATGGAACCAGTTTGGAGGCTGCTGCTGACGTTGACTCCTCCCCGAGGTTCGCGATAGACAAAAAGGCAATTGGCGTAATATTCAATTGAATTTATGGCCACAACGACACTTGGCCAGCTTTGGCCGTCGGTCGCTGGTCGTTGGCCGTTGATCGCTCAAGCTGGCCAGCTTGAGCTCTTGGCCGTTGGTAGTTGGCCGTTGGATCTTGCTCTTGGGCTCGGTCTTGGTCGCCTGAACACCTTTTGTGGTGCAGAGCTGCCGCAGTTGCATGAACTTGTTCCGCCAGGCCAGGCGATAGAAAAGACCAGCCTCGTTTCAGCTTTTTTCTTAGCCTTTTTTTTTTGTCGTCGTCGTCGTTGTCGGTCGTTGAGATATTGTGGAGGTTGTAAATATTTAGTGCAGAGGTTGACTCTCGCGGGCCGTGGAAATCTATATGAAGACATTGAGAACTGGTTCAGTGACATTGTCCGACGTTGTCGCTGCGTTGTCGTTGTCGTTGTCGCATCATGTTGCATTCGGACAGAGTTGCAAGTGTTATTGATATTGCCTCTCGGCCCGGCCCTCGTCCGACTCGGAGCGGAGCTCTCCGCGTCTAGGAGCACGCATGGGTGGCTCGGCTCGGCTCGATCTCGATCGGCCTCGATGCCAGGGTTTATTATCGCCAGGGCGCATTCGCCATAAAAATGCAGATGAAGTCATAAGTTGGTCCCCGGTACCGAACGCAGCAGGATGCGATATTTTCTGCATTTTAAATGTTCAGATTTATGGCTATATTAAAGCACAATAATAATTTCTATGCGTGATCAGCGACACGAGCTACGGCAGGGGGGGCATGGGATGCTGCGGTTGTTCTGGAGGTTGAACCACAGGCAAAGCCAGAGTCAAAGCCAAAGCCACTCCCCTTTGCCATGCCGGAGGAGAGTTTGTCATGAATTATTCGCTGATTAAGTGCACCAACGGCGCTGTTCGGTGCACAAGGTAGCAGGTGGGTTGGAATGTGAGGTAACACAAGAGGAGCTTAGAAACTTGATCGATAGAAGAGATGGGCAACGGGAGATGTGAAGGTCTAGATAGGGTTTGTAAGTGAGAGTTGAAGCATCAGAGATCTAATTCTAGATTGGATTAGTTTACATTCTTTAAATTAATTAAATATATTTCTTGTTGCTATAAAATTTAATTATAATTTATATTACAAAACATTAGAGTAAACCTAGCGGTTCATTGATTTCTTTCGCTAAATCCAGGAAGTTATTTATGATTCCCAAGTTACTCATCATAAGTTAAAAGAGTACAGAAATCCCTATCAAACGGAGCAGGGAAGGTTTCAGGTACCTGAATCTCTCGCTTACCACATGCTTAATTGGGCATGCATCCCTAAAGTGATCTGACAGAAGTCCGACTAAAAATTATTTGTCTTTACAATTAAATTTATTTCAAAGTTAATGCTGAATTTCGACCCCTCGACCGTATCAAAGTTCACAATCAAACCATTACCCACATCTCCATCTCGTTTCCACCGAAACTTAACTTGACTAATTCGCAAATTGTGGCCAGAACATGAGCAAACATCTCCCAAACCCATTCTCGGCTTTGTCAATCTATCAGCAATTCCGCCTTGAACTTATTTGGAGCGAATTAGTTTCTGTCGGTTAATGACAGGCCAGGAATGTTCTGTGTTCCCCGCCAGAACCCAGAAACGAGTTCGAAGCCGTCAGAGAGAGTCTTGAACCCGAAGAGCCAACGCAGGCTCCGCTTTTGGAACTCCAACTTGGGCTGTGATCTCTGTGCGCTCTGGGGCTCCCCTAGTACTTATTATATTTGACATGCCAAATGCCAAAAGTACACGTAGGCGTCATAAGATTCATGACTCGCGCTTGCCCACGATCACCTGGGATCTCGCTTGGATCTCTCTTGGATCTCTCTTGGATCTCCGGGTTAGCTCCAACTTGGTCTTGGCTTGGGCTTCGTGTCGTTCTGTCGTGTTACTGTTGCTGTGTGTGCGCCTGGGTTCACATAAATGTCAAGCATCGGCTACATGGAGATCAACTCTGCAGCTCTACATTTTGCACCGTGGCTAACGCCCCCGTCAAAAGCGAGGCGAACTGGGTCTCCTCATCCTACCAGGTCTCGTTCCTCCTCCCAGGTCTCCTCCACTCCTCTACTCCTCGTCGTATGCATTTCAAAGTCGACCCTATTATTAGGCATAAGGTTTCATCGTTCGGGTAAACATAAACAACGACTGCGCGAATCCACGTAGTCATCATCATCATCATCGAGTTCCAAGCAGTCGCAGTCGGAGTCGCACTCGCAGTCTCATATTCAGCAAATGTCAAAAGCAAAAGCTAGGCTCGCACTTGTCACTTGAGCTTGGGCCCGGAGGTCTCCATTGCCGTCCACACAAACATTCGATTAGATCCCCCGACCCAGTCCCAGTCACAGTCCCCAGACATGCCCGCTCCCTTGCTCATTATTTGTTTATCTTAATTCGTATTAAAGTTAGATTTTTTATCGCGCTGGCAACTCGTTACTTTGGCTTAACTCCGGCTTCGACTACGGATCGCGGATCGCTTGCTTTGGAGCTGGAGCTGGGCCTGGAGTGCAGCCTTCTCATCCATAACTGTCACATGGCTGACTCGGGCTTTATTTATTTTTATATTGGCCTTTTGCCCAGGCACTCTTGTGGCTAACTCCGACCCTGGTCCCCTTCCACCGCTTTTACCTCAACTTGTTAAAGGGAAATGCACACACAGAGATAGGGAAAGGGGGAGACAGTGTTTGGGTTTTCGGAAAATTGATTTGGAAAGTTGCATTAAAATGCAATTTGTTGGTTTCTCGTTGTGACTGTGAGTGTGCCTGCTTGGTTGGGGAAAAGTGTTATGTGGCCGGCCAGTGAGTGAGTGAGTTGGGGTTTTTCTTCTTTCTACAGGAAGTATGACGCGCCAAAAACAAAAATTGAAATTAATTTTTGGTTAAGCCGACGCAGTGACAGAGATGTGAAAGAAAAAACCTCAATTGAGGAGTCTCAAGGCTGTGATGCAATCACTCTTGGCTTTGATTGGGTTTTAAGTTGGTTTTGGGAATTAAGAAAGAGACAAGATTATTAGAGAAATATATTTAGGGAGATTTATTCAGCGAAAGATCCGTTTTATCAGGTGTCAGGTATTAGGTACCAGTAATGTCCAGACAATGCATTAAAAAGGTTAGAATTACACTTTAGTGAGTAAGAATTAAAATGATGTGACTAAGATACGTATGAGAAAAAATATAGCTAACATATTTTGTAATATTGCATATAAATAGCATAGAAAATACCCATATGACCGCACTGATGCGTTGCTTCTATCCTGTACATACTGTACGTGTGCAACCTTTTTTTCTGCAACTTCTTATTAAACAACTCTGTTTGATCCAGATAAACCCCCCAAGGCCACCCAAAATCCCCCACTTAAGCCTGCTACCCTACATAGATTTTACAATGTTGATAAGTAAGCACATGCTAAATGCAAAACGCCCAAACATACACCGTATATCCCAATTTAAATCGATGATTTTACCCGAAAATCTAGCCTCCAGTACGAAAAACTAACCTCATATTAACGGTGCTTTTTGTGGCAACCAACAAGCAGCAACTTTCATAGCCCCAAAGAATCGAAGGCAGGGAGAAAAAGTGTACATAGGCAAAAAAAGGAAAACAAATCACCGACTTGCCTAATGATTATAAACGTAACAATCTAGTTTGCGGCGTTGGCGGTCAACGCATTATCAGCAGCGGCTCTGCACGGCAGCAACTTGGGCAACAACTTTGAGTCTGGCCACAAAAGAGGAACTGGAGGCACGTGCTAAACATGCAACTCCTACTCTTGCCACGGCCAAGGCCCCGCAGACAGACAGACAGACTGAAAGACAGACAGACAGGCTCTCGGTCTCCGGTCTCCGGTCTCTCGGCCACAGACACGACCATTCACTCACGGGACGGCGGCCAGCTCCTCCACCTCCACCGCCGCCGCCATGTCCTCCTGCCACAAGACCAATATGCTACCATTAATCCATGAATTACTTAAAACCACATTCCGTGCAGCGGAGGGAGCGGCAAGTGTTGCGGGGGCCACATTTAAATTGCCCGCTTACCGCCATATTTCAATATATTTCGGTACGCTCGGGGAGCCTTTTTCGCTTTTTTTGTTTTGGCTTCCACCTTTCGACCGCCTACGAAACTAAGCTAAAAAAAAACTAAAAAGTATCAACTAGGTTGTTAAAAGCCTCGACATTGCAATACTCAAATCATCAGGAAAAGGGAGGAAATATTTGTATTAATTGTTCATACATTTAATAAACAACATTCTATAGATGAAACTCTTTTTATCTCTGAATTATATGTCTTCTTGTTATTTATTTTTATAAAGATTTAACATACTTTATATTATCTTTTTTAATATCCTTACTATATCCTCATAACCTCCCAGTAAAGGGTATCACAATTGGCCAACGACAACCAATTTCTTGCCTCGCGTTTGGCCTTCTCCCTCTCTCACTTTTTTCTCTTTCGGTTTTTGATAATGTTGCACGATAATGATGTCGTCTGTTTGATGATGTTGCTGCTGGGCCTTTTTGGAGCCGGCAAAACCGACCTGCTGTGGCAGTTAGGAGAACCGAACCGAACAATCACCTACATTGAAGGAAAAGTTCTGTTCTCTGTGAGGGTTTGGGGGCAGAAATCACAGCACGAAGGCAAGTGATTGCAATCGAGGAGAGACCTGCAGGGATATATTTTTCTCTCTCTAATTTCCTGAAATACGGTGGGTTTATTCTAAGTGGTAAGAATATTAAATCATACATTCAAAGGAATCAGTAGAAAAAAGAATTTTGTAGCAACTGAAACTCCTTTAAAAACTCCTTTAAAAACAGCTTTAAAGTCCTTTATCTTAAGAAGCTATTGCCTTTAGTAAGCTTCGGTCTAAAATAATCAAAAACATAAATATACAAATATTTTGTGTGAATCGTAAATATTTAATGGGTAGCTCCCTCCCCTTTTTGCCCATCACTTGCCCCACTGTGCCAGCCGGACGGCGCGCAGAGGTTAGATGAAATGTGCGCCGGGCGGAGGTTATAAGGTGGCCACGGCAACAGAGCTGCCATTTAACTGACAGTCAGCAACTGCGGCAGCAACTGCATCCGCAACAAAGTCAGGCAGCAGCAGCAGCAGCCCCATTGAGACCCCAGAGACCTCGGAACCAAAGTCAAGACTGGTCGGACCCGCAGTCGAAGTCGGCGCATGACTGGAAGCACACAAAACCGAAAGCCAAAGAGCGAGAAAAGAGGAGAAGAGTCGGCCCCAAAGTCAAATGCCAAGCAGCAGATCATGCCGGGCTTGGGGTTTGCGAGGTTTGGGGTCCCGGGGTCCAGGGTCTTGGGTCTTGAAAACCTCGGACTGCAGACCCAGGCAGGTCGTTGCAGCCAACGTCGCTCGTGGTGTGTTATCAAAGCTGATGATGATTATACCCACTTGCACGCCTTTTTTGTGCCCCTACAGGAAGCCAGAGCGGAGACCCTGGGTCTGGAGAGGAGCAGAGAGGAGCTTCAGAGCTGAGCCTTGCCTGCAATTGGCTACTCGTCGCCGTCGCCGTCGTCTTCGTCTTGTTGCATGCATTATTATTATGCGCATGCGCGCAGTTGGCCATATAATCTAAAATTGTATCTTTGGCGTGTAACCCGGGGCACTTCTTCTGCTTCTTCTTGGAGAGCTTCGGCTCCTGCTCCTGCTCCTGCTCATGCTCCTACTGCTGCTCCTCCTCCTCCTCTTGGCTCCTCTAGAGCAACCAAAGCAACGAAATAAACTGATTATGTGCCCACCGCTCTCTGCAGCGAAATTAACAGCCGAAGCTCCTCGGCAGCTACCCCCTGACTTCCCTCCTAATCTCCTCCTGGATTGGATTGGCTGCCTGGCCTTCTTTTTTTTAAGTTTTTTTTTTTGCTGTTGTTTCCCTGGCGGCTTTGTTCGGTGAGCGGGTCACATAAAATTTGCTAATATTTTGACCTTAAAATGTAATATCTGAGCTGGCCCCATTGGGGACAGTGGTTAGTACTATTGAAGAAAATAAATAAATAAATAAAATGTATACATAAAAAAGTTAAAGAGAATATTATAGATAAGGAATCATAATATATTCACATCAGATCTAAAAGGGATTTTAATTTAATTTCAAATAAGATTTTGTAATTTTTAATTTTATCGCATATGTTTTGACTTAGTACTTGTGTAGGGAGTTCAAAAATATCACCAGATAAACTTAAACGTAAACGTAAAGCAAATCGGTTTTCTGACGTCCTAAAATGTATCCGAACGTAAAGGAATAACATATTGCTGCTAACAGTTCTGGTTACTATCGATTGTTTCTGTTAAGTACCGAACTATGCTGTAAGGCGCAACCTCATGGTTGCTTTGCTGTATAGCTTTTCTCCTTCTTCGCTTGACTATCTGTTGTCAGATGTTCTTTTACCGAGCCGGTTAAGATTGACAGGGAGTCTGAGTCCTTATCAAAGTTAGCTCTCATATAAGCTCTCATTAATACATTCATATTTACTACATTATGAAGGAGTAAACAAGTATTTTTGCTATTATTTATTCTAAATATATACCCACTGTAAACCTCCTCTTATCCAAGCCTTTATCTGCAATTTGCACAACTCGCCCACTGTCCCAGTCCCCAGTCTTGGTCTTGGCCTGCGCCAGCGGCAGTAGCTGTGAAATAAAAATAAAACTTATTTATTACATCTGTCTAAGTCAAGAGCCGCAGCTCGAGAGCTTCATTATTTCACCCAGGCCCCCAGGGCGGGCATTCAATAATTTATTAAATTATTTAAATAATAAGCGGGCAATTTTTTATATACTATACACTCTGATGTTGAAACAGTTGGGTGATTGATATAGAATACAGCTTTTTTCGGTCGTCAGTCTGGGCAAGGGAATCAATCAACGGGGGGAGATAAGCTCCGACAATTTGCCACACTTTTGGGTGGAAAGTGCAGCCAGGACTTGGCTTGGCTTGGCGACTTCCCTTCACCAACAACTAACTAAGACTCTAAGTTGGAGTTCCTGCTCTAACTGCCAATCAAATGCTACCTCAGATCGCAGATCCAGATGCCAGAGTCGGCAGAGCACAGATTCCAGAGCGCAATCTAGAGAGGCCACCTAGTAGTCGTTGCCCCAAATGCGTAACAAGATCAAACCACAGCCACCGCACTCGGGCTGAGAGCTGGCAGTTGGGATCTTGGAGCTCGAAGCCGGGACAGCTGAACGGACGGAGCAGAGGATGTTTGGCATTAAGCGTAATTGTTGGGTTGCGCTGGGCTGAATAAAAAGAGAGAAATATCATTAAATACTCAGTACCAAAATCAAAGCCAAAGACACAAGTGAAGTGTAGAGCTGCGATGGAGAAGGCAACAAGTCAACTTTTTTCGATACCTCTTAGGGAAGAGGGTTTTGAGGGTATATGCAGCTATATGTAGAGTGGGGATAAGAGTAGATATTTTTAAAGGGGAAATATGAATTAATGAAAATGTAAAAGGGATATCTGAACCCCTTACTAAAATATATTTTAGTGACATTAACGACCGTCAATGGTTGGTCTTTCAAAAGAATATTTTAAACATTTCTTGGGCCTTAGTTAATATTAATTTAAATAAAATGTAGTGACCTTATTTTTGTACCTTCTCTTAGGTAACTCCTAGGTAACTCCTAGGTACCTCCCCTGCCCAGCTTACCTTTGTGCAGTGTCACTTTTTTCTTTTTGTTTTAGGCGGGCAGCCACCGCCGATACGGCCAAGCCAAGCCAAAGGTTGCTGATGGGCAACTGGAACTTGGTACTTGCCACTGCCGGCAATCAGGTCGCAGTCTCTCCGCCTCCTCCTCCTCCTCCTTCTCCTGCCCACCTCTCTGGGCCAAGACTCTGGGGCTCTTTCGGTTCGCTTTTGCTTTTGGCCCGGCCGGGACGTGGCCAGACATGAAGAATTACAATGAGTAGGTAGTTGGGCGCAATTGGTGGTGGCTCAGCCTCAGTCTCGGATTCGGGCGAAGCCAAAGAAAACAACAACTGAACCTCGGCAAGAGTTGGCAGCAGGTCGGCCCACGTTCCGCGATCAGCGCTCAACTCCACTCAACTGGCGGCTGGGCGAGCTCCCGGGCATAGGTAGCACAAAAAGCTGTTCAATTTAGAATTCAAATTGTTGTCTTCGCTTCTTGTCTTCCCCGCGCTTCTTCCCTCGATCGCCCTCCGCCATGGCTGGCTTTAGGGTTAAGCAGGTCAAAATCCGTACAACTAAATTGAGCCCAGAAAATACAATTGGTGAGGTCCGGTTGGGTCCGAACCGAGGTCCGAGGCCCCTTTCGACCCTGCAGAATTCATTTTTTGTTCGCTGCACAGCCGGCTCTGCGCTCTTCGCTCTTCGCTCTTCAAATTAAAATGTATTTGGCGGGGTCGGGACTGAGGAGGGGTCTGCATCATCCGCACCGGGTGACCAGAAGCAGCCAGAAGCACTTTTGTAGCTGCTTATTAGTGTGATGTGTCTTTTGGGCAAGAAGTTGGACTCGGACTTTGGGTTTCGGGCTTTCGGGGCTTTGGGGCTTGGTTTTTGGACGATTTTGGACGAGGACCTGGCACGTTTCACATTTGACGCGCCATACGCTGACCCTGCTATTAATTTATTCTGCAAAAAAGGCATTCCAGGGCTCAAGATTATCCCCACAGATGCTCGATGCTTTCAATTTGAAGCCATTTATGTGGCTAATAGGGATGGGTGCGTGAAGGGAATATCGTTTGGGAAAAGAATATAGTTTTCGATCAATTTATACCTCTTTTAAGTCTTTAAATAATTATTTTATTATATATATTTATATATTTTTCTCCAATAGTTTATCTCTAATCCCCTCGATATCTCTCTTTTTTAGCCGCATATTTTACCAAAACAAGAACCAATTTTATGTGTTTATTTTATGATTGAAACCCACTTGAATTCTATGTAAATATTGCGCAACAAAATAGCTTTATTGGGCTTAAACTTTATAGCTCTATTAAAGCAGAGAAAAGACTGGGCCCAAAGTTGAAGTCGTATAAAACCGAGACAACAAATATTTACGAGTTCTTTGGCTCGGAGGCCCCTCTGAGTTCGGCAGCCAACCTTTGACGAATCTTTTTGGCTACGTATGCAAATTGATGGCGGACATTCATTGATATTTAACCATCTGTCCATGGTCAACTCAGGTCAGAAACCAAACTTGAACTATAAAGTTTAATTTGGAAGACTCGGATTTGGATTTCGATTGGGATTTGTATTTATATCTTGGGGCGGAGCTCACGTGTCCACTTTGCTTTCATGGCAAACTATTTTATTCGCTTGCAGATTCCTGGACTCTTATGCTAATATTCAATCACGAGCCGCGTTTCTTTTGTGTATTCCAAATCGATATGAGCTGCGAAAGCCATCAAAAGCCGAAAATTCCTTCATTTATAATATGGCCCCAGCTGGTGTGGTGTGTTCTAATGCCAACAAAGTCTTTTGTTTGATGCAGCCAAATGATTTGCATATTTCCATATTTTTTGCAACCATTTCCCTGTCTTAAATTGCCTTCATCGTGGTACCTGAAACCTGGCGTCCAATTACATTGCGTGCATCGGGATTCTGCAGATGGCCGAGGTCTCTGTATTTTTTTTTTTTCTTTATTATTTTTGCGAAAGGAGTTCAAAGTCAAGAGCCGGGGCTTGGGCCTAAGAGAGAGACCCACAATTCAAATCTGTTTTTGGCCCCTTTGTGCTCTTTTTCTGCCCGCTTTCTTGGCCATTTCCTGGGCTCTAGTTAATGCAAACTTGTTGCTGTTGCTATTGTTGGCTCTGTCAATTATTGGCACAGAATTTAGAATGCACTTGGCTGACCATAACCATAACCACAGAGCCACCCAAATCAAAGTCTCTGCCCCTCTCGGATTGCCTTTGCAGTTTTCTTTTTTCTCTCTTTTTTGTGTTCTGCGTTGTCCGGGCAAAATTATGACAGAGTCCCAGCGCTGGCCATAGGAGTAAAAGCCACCAATTTCCGGTTAAAACTTAGTTTTTTGCTTAGGCCTTATCTCGTTGGGATTTCTTTGCTCTCCACACGACTTGTTTCTTTATTTTCTTGAGCCCTGGGGTGTGGGAATGGCTAGTATGTAGACATTTTTATTTAATTTAATTGTAAAAGTATAAAACAATTAAACTTAAGCAGTGATATTGAGAAAAAAAAGTATATTATGGCTACTAAAATAACAGTGTTTGGTTATTTAATAGAAACTTGCCCAGGACTAGGAATAATTATAAATTAAAGTCACAATTTGTGACTTTTTGAACCTTTATCCTTTTTCTAAAACTTCAAGAAATTAAAGCAAAAAATTCATAAAAGATGTTTAAAACTACATTTATTTACAGCTTCCCTTCCATTCAAAACCAAGACTCCAACTAAACTCCATTTATCTCTTATTAATTACAACTAATGAGTGTTTCAGCCTACCTATCGCAGCTATTCCCTAAAGCATCTCTCTCCTGAGTGATGGAGGAGTCCCCAGCCCCAAGTTTGTGACCCTCTCAGTTCCTGCCCCTCTGCAGTTCGTCGAACTTCCGCACCGTCTCGATTGCATCATAAATTCGCGCTCGCCGAAAAAGCTCATCCTGGACGATCTGCCGGGTGCGCAGGAACTGCTTGTTTAGCCTGATATCATATTCAGTTTGGTTATTTTTGACCTCCTCCATTAGGCCAGTGTCCACGGTCAAGCCCCAGGGTCGTCGTGTGGTGATGCTCCGGTTGTACAAAGCCGTGTTGTTGTTCTTGAACAAACTGGGCTTGATGAAGATGGCCATGTAGCCGGGTTGCAAGACATTCCGCTCTCGGGGAAAGACACTAGGAACAGCCAGAGAGGGTTAATCAGTAAAGATCAAGGCTTAAAACCGCGTTAATCCTTACCAGGAGAAGCCATCGTTCATAGCCTGCCTCACTGTGTTGCCCCACCAGCTGCCCAGGACCTGCAACGGGCACGTGCGATTCCGGCCCGCGTACGAGCTGAGCGTCTTGCCCACGGCCAGAAAGAGCATATCGGTGGCATTGGCCTCCACCAGCTCGGCCTTGCGCATCATAAAGACATCGTTGAAGGCCGAGATGACCACGTCATCGTACAGGTTGTAGACCAACCGATTGTTGTCGTCCTGGCCGAGGATCAGCATGGCCGTGCGCATGTGGTTCATGATGTGGGCCAGCCCCAAGAAGTTGATGTTCAGGTCCTTGTAGTCCTCGGTGACGTAGCCGAGGAACCAATGCCGCATATGGATCCGCACCGGGAGCTCCACTCGCGTCATCAGCAGCCAAGGACCGCCCCAGCTGTTATCGAAACGGCACAGGATCTTGGTGGCCAGTCCTCGATCTCGCTCGAGGCTGATGCCAAAGACCTCATGCAGATCCATTTCCTCGTGACAGTCGGCCAGCGGGTACTGGAAGAACTCCGGCGGATGCGGTGTCACGGGCGGAAAGGTCACTTCCCTCGCTCGAGGGGCTATGGCAACCGGCGTTGTTCCTTTGTCGCCTGGTCCTAGGGTTTCCCATTCATCTGTGGCTTGCTGGGATTCCGGTTGATCTGTCGCAGGTTCGCCTTTCCCTTCACCGACTTTTGTGGCCTTGGTGGTCTCTGTGGTGATCTCCATGGCCGTTTCTGGAGTGTCTGCAGTCTCTGAAGATTGTGTAGAGGCTGGAGCTTTTGTAGCTTCTGGACTATCAGGATTTCCTGGATTTTCTGGACTTCCTTGATTTTCTGGATTAGCTAAAGTTTTTGAAGTCTGTGAAGTGTCTGGAGCTTTCGAGGTTTTTTGAGTTTCCGTGGCTTTGGAAGGTTTTGGTTTCGGTTTCGGTTTTGGTCTTGGTTTTGGTGTCAGCCTGGGCTTCTTTGTGTTGGAGGATGGCGGATTGTCGTAAGCGGAACTATCCAACTCAATTGTATCATCATCATCGACAATGGGTCTCGGCCTATGCTTAGATTCCCTCGAATGCTCCATCGAGCTGAGTTCAAGGGTTTCGTCCACCCGCTTGGGTGGTTTTTGGGGGCTGGGAAGTCCCAGATCAGGTGCCACCACGGTCGCTGGTCTGACCCCGTACCCGTAGTTGTTGAAGATGAAGCTCATGTAGTAGGTCTGGCCCAAAACAATCCAAGGCAGAGTTGTCCACAGGCAGGGAATCAGCATGGCTACGCCCTCCAGCTACACCGAGCCCAGAGTGAAACGCCGCATATGGTCACTGGGTTCCCTATATACCCTCGCTCCATTGGATTGTGTCCAATCTCATTGTCCATGGTTGATTTTTAATGGAGTGACTATCGATGACTATCGATTTTCATACGATTCGATGTGCTCGAGTTTCTAATGGAGTGTAGCCCTTGAATTGATGGTATATTTAAGTTTTTAAATGGTCAGTTCAAAGGATTTTGAGATGGAAGAGATCCTTAAAGGAGGAATTTTTATTTTACTTGTTTTTTTAAAACTGTTTTTAGTGTCCTTTGTCCGAAAATATCTAATGTAAAGAGTATTTTTGAGACAATGCTATGAAAATTTTAAAAGCAATAATATTTAATATACCTTTAACATAAAAACTTATCCCTTTTATTATATCTGAATGATTACAAAGATTTTCTAAGATACTAGAGAGACAATCGATGTTTTCGATCATCTTTTATGCAAAAATCGATTTGAGATCTTTAAATATCGATATCTTATCACCTCTAGAAGATATCTATAATCAAGGGTGGCACCGCAATCGCCCTCAATGCTAAGATCAATCGAAAAGGTTTAAGAAAGTTGCAAATTCAGCTTGTAAAAATGCTTTTTTGAACTTTAAAAATTTACTTCCCCTCAAAGATCATCCCCTGACCCCTATAACCTCTCGGATTCTTAATTAAAATCCACACTTTGTTTGTAATTTAAATTTTATTGTCATTTTAATGATAAATTCAATTGAAGTGGCTGCAGCTTCCCAAAGTCCCTCAGGCGGACCAAACTGTCGAGGAAAAGAAAAAAAAAAGGGAAGACAATGTACCAGGCAAGATCCATTACTTTGGTGCACACTTACTCCTTGCTCTCCCTGTGCTGTTACATTTCCTCATAGTCATCGTTATCCCCATCGGGAACGTTGCCGTCCACGGCTTGGATTGCCTCATCGGGTTCTTGATCACCGTAATTGAAGTGGTCCCGCCCCTCCTGGCTGCTATCGTGCCTACTGGAGTCCCGATTATTGGAGCCCGACATGCTGCTGGCGCCGGAGTGGCCATGGCTCTCGCTGCTCTCGTAGAGGGAGCGCACGTAGCGCCCGCCGAAGCTGTCGTCGATGCTGACCTCGTAGCTGCTGTGGTGGCCATGGTCCGTCCGCTTGGCCTTGCCCTCCTCCATCGCCTCGTGCTTTCCGCGCCAGTCCTTGGGGTCCTTGCTGTCGCTGTCGTCGTTGTCATCGTCGCGCCCAATGGCGCCGATGTCATTGCCGCCTATAGGTCCGTCTGCACCTTCGTATCCACCTCCGGTTCCAACTGCGAGTCCCCCTTCATCTCCGGGATCAGCCCCACTGCCACCTCCACCTCCTCCTCCACTTCCTCCTCCTCCGCGTGAGTCGCCGATATCGCCCCCCGCGTGGCCGTTATCAAACCCCATACTATGATCACCCATTCCGCCGTCGTCTAACTGCCCACCCGCTCCGGAATTCATGTCGCCGGGCGGGTTCGGGCCCGTGTCGCCGCCACCGTCGGCACCGTCCGGATTGTTGTTATTAAAGGCAAAGTTCATGTAGTACTTCTGGGCCAGAACGCCGCGCTCCTGCCAATGGCCAAGGGCCAGCAGGACCAGGAAGCCAAAGAGTAGCCGTATCCGCATCCGCCTCATCGCTGCAACGCTGAGCTGCCCGGGCTGGCCGTTCCTCCCTTATATATAGAGATGACCGCCGCCGTCCGGAATCGAATCGATTCGGCGGTGGCCCATAAAAGCGGGGCAGTCCCCCGATAAAGGCGTGTCCAACGCGGGCGCAGAGCCAAGAGGATGGGGAGAAGGAAGAGGAGGAGGAGTAGGCATAGCCACCGCTGCTTCCCGGCCACAGAAAGCATCCAAAAAGCCAGACGGCAAACAGTGGCAGTTGTTAGTGAGCAACTGAAGGCACTGCAGCTGCTGCCGCGGAAACAGGTTGGCCTCCCGTCGGAGGAGAGCTACGTGGAATTCAATCAGGGCCAATCTATAATAGAAATCTCATGTGGCGCGAGCTTCGATTTGCCCAAAGGGGAGTTCGTGGCAGCTTCAGCTTTAGCAGCAGCAGCAGGGGGCGTGGCAGCCAAGAGCAGAGGAGGATCGGATCGGATCGAAGTGGAGTGGAGTGGAGCTGGGGGAGCAGGGGTGCCCACTCGCTGGCCACTTTCCATCGATCGTGCGTTGCAAATATGAAAATGCTACTGCAGCTACCACGAGGCTGTGGCTGTGGCTCTCTGGCAAGTCAGGCAGCTTTGGCTAAAATCGTTTTTCATTAACAATTTTAAAAGCCGCGCATTAATCAGAAACACACACACACTCACACACAGAACAGATCAGAAGCAAACAGGATGCCCAGCGCCTACGTGTCTTCCCTGTTGGCACTGTGTCGGGGGAAATGGGATGAACTTCGGGGGGAATCTTGGGTTAAACATAGAAAAAATAATAAGCATAATAATGTATAAAAAAAAGGCATTAATTCAGTGAAAATTTATAAAAACAGGCAACATAATTCTAGGTATCAATCTTAAATGTGTGTTCTTAGTTTATTAACTAGGTTGCTTAGAAGTTAATGAGCAAAGGAAATATAAATAATCAACAATTATTATTATTTCAATCTGTCTACGAATCTTCAGAAAACCAACTTTTAATCATGTTATCTCTCTCAATGACTGAGTAATGAAATAAAGTCATGTCTTCATGGGCCTTTTAAAATATTTTATGAATAAAACATTAGGCGTAGAGTTGTAGCTGGAATTGCACTTGAAATTCCCAAGTACGAATTCTGCAACAAAATGTTATAAAACCTTGCAAAATATTTAGAATGATCAGACAGCAAAATAATTACTAATGATGTTATTTATTTTATTTATAGTTTAATATATCTGGTAAATACGCTTAGTTTTAGCTTAGTATTTAAAGGTTATTAAAAGCGCTTTATAATAAAGAGCTACTTAAAAATAGATATATAAATATTTAAAATGTTGCCTTAAAATATACAAAATAATAACTTATTTTCGTAACATCCGGAACCACTGTGCAAGTGAAAATGCCGCTCATAAATCTGAACTTCCCCGACTAATTCGCTCTTTTTCGCTCTCTTCCCGTTGCAGTCGTTCCGCGATCAGTCCATCGACGGCACTGGCCTGCCGCTCTTAACCGAGGATCACCTGGTTAACTCGCTGGGCATGAAGCTGGGGCCGGCTCTCAAGCTGCGCTCCATATTGGCGAGGAAATTGGGCGGGCCGTGTCCGTGTGTTGCATGCGTTGCGCAGGCGCAACAAATGCTGGCACTGCAGACGACGGGTGGGGCAGGGGCAGCACCATCCACAGCAGCAGCCGCAACAGGAGCAACAACAGGAGCCACAACTAGTTGCAGCTTCAAGACGGAGATCTTTAATGGCGGCAGCAACGGTAGCAGCAACAGCAGCAGTGGCAGCGGCAGCAACAGCAACTGCAACAGCAACCAAGGCAGCGATGTTGCCGCTGCGCCAGCCACAGCCAGCTCGCCCGGCGCTGGCAACATGTTGCTGCCAGTGTTGCCGTGCAGCAGCGAGGCCAGCTAGTTGGGTCCGCACTTACACACATATATTTACATACATATATTTATGCTAACTAATTGCATTTCAACTGCAAAACTGTTGTACCAAATGAGCTTTCGAAGGAATAGAAGCAAAGCACACACACACACGAAAATCGGTTAGGTTAGGAGAAGAGCCTACAACCTAGTGTATAGATTAAACCAGTAAATATGTAATTTAAATGCTAGCTAAAGTTGTAAACTTTAAGTGACGACAACAACAATAATCGCAAAGTCTTCCATTTGCAAGCACACACACAGAGAACCACAAAAGGCAAAAGCATAAGCAAAAGCATAAACAAAAGCAAATCATATTTGTAAAACATTTATCAATATATTAGTCAATTTAATGAAAGAGTTTTCGCTTACGTACTTAAGTGCAAAGCGCAATTTGCATTGATTTTATTTATTTCTATGACTTTTCTTCGTTTTTAACTGCTAGTCAGTAAATATATATTTAATAGAATTCCGCAAGAAGTGAAGCCGAGGCGAACTTAAAAATTCAATTTGATTTTGCTTAGCGAATCGAAGAAAAAGGCTATTTATTTTTATATATATATTGTTAAACCCCAAAATGCTTTGTTCAAATTTTTTAAAATTAAAATTAATTTACCTTTTCTGCGGCCATGCACAGAGGAATTCAAAATTCAACTTTTAGATCTGTACGTCCTTTTTTTAAGAGCTCCAAGACTTGAAACAACACACACACACACACAAAAGAAACAAAAAACAAGCAAATAGAAAGCGTATTTTATAATTTCCTTGTACATATTGTTTATTTAATTAGTTGTAAGTCACATAGAGAGAGACACAACCACACAAAAACATTTTCTATGCAATGAACTTAAAACAGAGAAGCAGAAGCAGAAACAGAAGCTGCAGCATATTTCTACAAAATAGGAATGAAAATAAATTTGATTTATTATTTACATTTAATGAACTATAGCTATTTTTCACAAGCTGAAGCAAATAAATTATACCAGTTATCATACAAAACAACAACACTCCAGTCTCTGTTTGCAAACTCCCAGTGGGCCCGTTGCACAAGCTGCAGCTCTCCGGGCTGGAATCCATGTATTTCTGGGGCGTTATGGGCACGCGGCTGACCTCCGGAGCGCCCGATGCGTCGCGGGTCAAGCGTAACCGTTGCGCCAAAAGGCAACCAAGGATGGCTGCAAAACAATTAAAAGCACGCAGCGCGCACCTCCAGCGTCTAATTACAAATTGGAGTCATTGAATTTATTAAAATCGGCCGCGTAAATTGTGCAGCAATGCACTTGAAACACGCGAGCGCGATATTGTGGGCCATCGGCGCTTCTTGGCTCTCATTACTCGGTCATAACTCACTGCGCCCGTCCGGTTCAAGTATCCCTAGCCTCTGCAAAGCCTCTATCCTATCCTAGGCCCATAAAGCCTAGTCGCTCGACCTGGCTCTGGAAATATAATTGCTTTGCTCAGCGGCAGTCGGGCAGGAACTCCTCGTTTCGCGATCCGAGAGAGAGAGAGAGGTTGGAGTGCTTGTTACAAGTAAGTAATTTACAAGTCAGAAGAGCTCTTCACGTCAAGTTATAACCAATCCTCGGGTTTAGCACTGAAATTAATGCTTCCGTTTAGTGCTGGACTTGCCTTTAAATCATTTTTGTATTGGTATATTCCTTAAAAGCTTAAAATTACATTTACTTTAACTTGGTAAAACCCTTTTATTTCTAAACAAAATTTAAGTTAGTAAAGAAACCCAGTTTTGGGTTATTTAAAATGATTTCGAATCTCAATATGGTCCTACAAGTTTTCCTTTTCACAACTGTATGCGTTTATAAACTGTTACTTTGTCAAACTTTTAATTGTTAGTCAACTTCTTTGGCAAACTCAGTATGTATAAATATAGGCTTCAAAAAATAAAATAATAGTCAAAATAATATATTTCAAAGTTAAACAAATCATATTTTCAGCACGCTAAAGCACCCAATATTCATACCTCGGAGAGGTCGCCAAAACCCATTAAAAGCTGCATTAATTTCAGGAATATGATTACTAAGTTGCCTCTTTTTAATTCGAAAATATAAGAAGCACACAATTGGGCGACTTGTCACCTTTTTATTCAACTTTTGAGCCATGTACTTTTGCATGTAAGAGTAAGCATAAATTTAATCAGCTCTTTGTTGGTTCCTTGCCTAAAGTTTATAACAAAAATAAATCTAGTAAACTTCCAGTGCTGAAGTATTTGTTATATTCTTTTTCATAAAATGTTCGCGATCTTAAGTTGTTGGCTCTACACTTTATTCTAGACTGCATTGGTTTAGATTTCCAAATGTTAGTGCTACCATAAAAATCTGCATTCGAGTTATTGACGACTAATAAATTATATAAACTTACTCCAGCTTCCAGAGCAACATTATAAGAAACATTAAATGAAAAGAAAAGTTTCATTGGTAATCTGGTTGGCAGCATTTAATAGATAAACATATACAGTTTTGCTTAAACATTTTTCAACTTAATATACTCATTGGAACTTTTCGTGGAACTCTTGTGGTTATAAAATATATGGAATATGAAGGGCCTAGAAATATACTTTTTAGCCCGAATGACAAACAATGTGCTTAAATACTACGATGAATTCACACTTGTAGCGTATCACTTCCCCTCTAAGTGGCAATGGGAGTGGGAGCAGCCGCCTCGGGCTCAGCCGCCTTCTCCCCGTTGCCGTTCTGACCCTTGGCCGCCGGCAGATCCTTGACGCCTGTGGAGCCAAATCCGGCCTCACCGCGCTCGGTGTCCTCTAGTTTGTCAACCAGCTCCAGCTCCGGGTAGAAGATGCGCTCGCAGATGAACTGGGCGATGCGGTCGCCGCGCTTCACCTCGAACTCCACGTCCGAGTGGTTGAAGAGCACGACGCCCAGGTTGCCACGGTAGTCCTCGTCCACCACGCCGGCACCCACATCGATAAAGTTCTTAACGGCCAGGCCGGAGCGTGGGGCCACGCGTCCGTAGGAGCCCTCGGGCACCTGGACCTGCAGGTCGGTCTTCACAATGGCCTTGCCGCGAGCCGGCACCACAATGTCGTAGGCGCTGCGCAAGTCTACGCCGGCCGCCTTCGCGGATCCACGCACCGGCTCCAGGGCATGTTCGGTCAGCTTGGCGAATCGCAGGACGCACTTGTCGATCTTCATCTTCTTGGCAGCTGGAATGTCGTCGGCAATAGGAGAAGGCATCTGACGGGGATCGGATTGGGTCAAATGGAGATAACCTTCGGCAACACTTTGACTTACTTGCAAAAATTTGAGTTTTCTGAAAAAGGCGCGAATTGCCGGCGTCTAGAGTTTACAGTGTGACTTTTCTCGCTTAAAATCCCAAAACTTGGTCAGAAAAAACTGATTTTTCCCTCCACGACAGCTGGTCACACTAAACTAAAAAGGACGTAATCAAACAGCGTAAGTTGACCAATAACGTAACCGTTTTTGCTGTAAGGAAAATGCACCGAACCATCGACCGCATCAATAACGATAACAAATAGAACACTTACTGATCAAAAAGGTAATCAAACTACTTAATTGATCAAAATCGTAATAAAACTGCGTAATGATCTAAAACATAACAAAACTACGTAAGGGAAAATCCGATGGCACAAATGGTTGAAAACATTGATAAAAAGTGCGAAACCTTGGTATTTTGCTGCCATCAAGTATTCTGCAACACTCTTTGTTGAAAGTACCCAACACTGCTCCACTGCAACCCTGCTGAAGCGCACATCAAATTTAAAAAAATAAAACGTAAGTAAGAATTTACTGATTTACAATTTTATCACTATACTAATTTAAAAAATAAGTTGCCAGACAACCAAAAGGAATCAGGAGGACTTATTAGATATGGAAGAGGATAAAAAAGAACCAAAGGAAGCTCGGATGGATCAAGCTCAGTTCCCCGAGAAATTTTTGGCCCTCCAAAATGAGTTTATAAAGCACATCGAAGCATCTTTGGTTCATCGAAGCCAGACCATGTTCTCCCAAAACGAGATGATGGCCCAGCATAATGCAGAATTCATTAACCGTCAGATGCAAAAGCTGGAAGCCTTACAAGACATCTTAAATAAAATGAACTAAATTGTAAGAATACGATTAAAGAGAGTTCCTTATCGCTATGAAGTGAGACAAATAAAATGTGTTAACTATAATTATCATTATCAACAAAAAAGTTTTAGTGCCACAGATTTATACAAACATTCAATGCGCGGATGTCCTTTCATTTGTAGTATTTAATGATCGCCAAAAGAAACTTGGCAGAGCGCCAAAAGGATTCGGGAATTGTGGCAGTGACGGAAGGCTTGGTAGTGAAATTTCTGGTAAGGAAGCAACAGTTAAATTTACCTCCGGCAAAGGTGGCAGTGGTGGTAAGGCTGGAGGCCAAGGAGGCAACGGAAGAGGAAACTCGGGGACAGGCAGAGGCAACGGCAGAGCTGGAGGAGGAAAGGGTATCGGTAGCGGCAGCGGGGGAAGATTAGGAAGTGGAAGGAAGGACGGCCCGGGATCCGCGGGCTTGTGATAATGAATATGGTGATGATGATGGATATGTTCCGAAGCTTTGGTTGAAGTCGTTGGTGAGTGCGTTGTTGACTCTGTGGTCAATTGTGTAGTGGTTGTGTTCTGATTTGAAGGGTCAGCTGTAGTCCTTACACTAGTCGATTCCAAAGTGGTTGGCTCCTGTGTAGTGGTTGTCTTTAAAGTGGTTGGTGTTTCAGTTGTTTTTTCGGTTGTTTCGGGAGTGGTTGGCGTTTTGGTTGTTTTCAGGGTCGTTGTCTTAAGAGTGGTTGTCTTTTCGGTAGTCGGTTCCTTCGTAGTCGTCGTCTTTGGCTCTTTGGTTGTTTTCAGGGTCGTTGTCTTAAGAGTGGTTGTCTTTTCGGTAGTAGGTTCCTTCGTAGTCGTCGTCTTTGGCTCTTTGGTTGTTTTCAGGGTCGTTGTCTTAAGAGTGGTTGTCTTTTCGGTAGTCGGTTCCTTCGTAGTCGTCGTCTTTGGCTCTTTGGTTGTTTTCAGGGTCGTTGTCTTAAGAGTGGTTGTCTTTTCGGTAGTCGGTTCCTTCGTAGTCGTCGTCTTTGGCTCTTTGGTTGTTTTCAGCGTTGTTGTCTTAAGAGTGGTTGTCTTTTCGGTAGTCGGTTCCTTCGTAGTCGTCGTCTTTGGCTCTTTGGTTGTTTTCAGGGTCGTTGTCTTAAGAGTGGTTGTCTTTTCGGTAGTCGGTTCCTTTGTAGTCGTTGTCTTTGGCGTTTTGGTTGTTTTCAGGGTCGTTGTCTTAAGAGTGGTTGTCTTTTCGGTAGTCGGTTCTTTCGTTGTCGTCGTTTTCTCCGTGGTTGGCTCTTTTGTCGTTTTTACGGTCGTTGTCTT
>VNJO01012988.1:0-17889 GCA_008042535.1 Drosophila tani | reverse complement strand
TGACAACAACAAAAAATCAAAAATTAAAAATTAAAAAGCAGTCAACACTTTAAGTATGAAAAAAACGTCTTTAATTAAATAATTCCTATGTGTACCTATTAATATGATCAGGTGTGTATGTGCACGCATGCTGTTCACAATTTAAACGCACTTTTAATAAATTATCATAATTATATTATTAAAGATTCCAAAATTATTTAATTTTGATCTCAAAATGTACTGAAATAAATAAAAATACACAAGTATGTACATATATTAAGTCTATTAATGTAATTGATTATTGTTTGGGTCATAGGGCATTAAAAAGTGATGGTCGATAATAAAACTAATTTTCACATTGTCGTGACGTCATAAGCAAATGAGCCGTCGCTGCGCCACTTGCTGTGGCCGCAGACAACCCAGGATCGAAAACATAACAAAGAAGAGCGGCAACCGTGTATTTTGCACACGCATGCAAACGTGCGAGCGCTTGTACACATATACACACATACAGAGAAACGAGAGCACAGCGCGCAGACGCGCGGCCGTGCCTCATCGTTCCGCATTTGATCTGCGACTGAAAATCGGTTTCTTGTTGTTCTTGTTTTCGAACGAAGGATTCGAGATCGAAAACCCGAACGCTGTCTGGGGTGCTAGACATGTCGTTCGTGTGCTCTGGGGTTCCAGGCTCAGCCGTTTGGTTGATAGCACTTTTTTCGCTGTTTGACGCCTCTATATATTTCTTGCTTAGTGATACAATACATATCGTGGATGGACTCTTCTGGACTCACTTTAAATCTCTTAGAAACATGATACTTTATTCCAAAACATGCATTTGCAAGGCTTCTTACATTTTTGATCTATTAAGGGGACAACACAATTTTTTCCTTAAAATGACGTTCACAAACACATAATACAAACGATACAGATTGTAATTCATTTCAAAAATTTTAGGTTTATTGTTAAGTTTTTTACTTTTGATCTCTTGAACTTAGCAAACAAAACTTAAAGTGGCAGAGGCGCGTGCTTTGCAAATGCAACAGCTGTTTTATCATTTGATTCCTTTGTTGTGTGCACTGAAACTTGATTTAATTTTCCGACTTTCCGAAAATGGGTTTTGGTCACCAAAAGTGGTCAAATTCCCCATAGTGCACTGTACCGCGACGATCACATAGACAGGCGCTTGGATTTTGTGTATTCATAATTTGTCAGTGTGCGTGTTTGCTACGCAGCGTCCCCAACATAATTTTTATACCCAAATGTACGTTGAAGCACCCCCTATCTATGGTTTATTAAATTTTTTGGAAGGGGCCCAACTAATAAAAATTTACCAAAAATAGTTCTGTAATAAATGGTTTAGAATCTAACCTAACCTAATATTACATATCTTTAGATTTTCCAAAACAAGCATTTTTTTTTTAGCTAAATGACGTTTTACATCCCTTTGAAAAAATCTGAAATTAAAATAAAATAAGTTAATTCATTAAAAAACAAGTATGAAAGCTACAGTCGACTGTGCTCGACCGTGAGATACCCGGTACCTAAACGTTTGCGCTTCACACTAAAAGGCAATTTAAAATTGTACATACATTATAATAGTCTACTTTGATACTTCTTCAAATAAATCGCCTCTCGAATTAGCTCCCGACCTAAACAATTTGATGTCATACTTAAATATGAATGTCGGCTACTGCTTGCAACAGCAGTGCCTTAGGGCGGTGTGTTAAAATTCTAACCTTATTGCTAATATCTCCCATGTTTATCATCCGAACTTACTGAAATTTTCAGAAAACGTCCGCTCTATCTTATTCATTTATTGTATCTATTAACTTTAACCCGAAAATAACAAATATAGCATATTTTACGTTTTTTATGATTTTTGAGGGCGCAAGTGGGCGTGGCCAAATTTTAAAACAAACTTGATCTGCGTGCAACAGATTTCAATGTTGTCACCAAATTTGGTAACTCTAGCTCTTATAGTCTCTGAGATCGGTTGTTTCACACGGACGGACAGACGGACAGACGGACATGGCTAAATCGACTCGGCTGGTGATGCTGATCAAGAATATATATACTTTATGGGGTCGGAGATGCCTCCTGCCTCTTACAGACATTCTCGGTTGGCACTAACTTATAATATCCTTATACCCTATGGGTACCGGGTATAAAAATCATATTTATTGGATTAACGGATTAGTTAAGTCAAATAAAGGCGCGATTCCGCAAAACAATATATATGTATTAATGTATGTATGCAAATGTGTGTATGCATATCTTCCCAGTCGGACCTGGCCGCTTTTAGCAAGTACATTTCTATGCGTTTTTAGCGAGTAAAGAATACATTCTCAATATGTGCGGTCTTCCTTTCAGATTAATATGTGGTGAAACAAGGAAACAACTGTTCTTTTTTTTGGAAGCTGCAACAGTTCTTTCGCAACATATAAATAACGTATATTACACTTCGGCAATCTTCGGGTTTCGCTTCCAACTTTAGTTTCTTACATATGCGTTACATAACCCATATGCAGCACACATCAATAACGGTTCTGTAGCAATATATCTTTCATGCAAAATGCCGCTTCAAAATAACCCATTGATAACAGTTATCGAACTGTTATGAAAGAAGCAATTAAGAACAAATCTGTAGCATACATAAAGAACCGTTCGGTGAAAATGCATTAATAACCATTAAAACAATAATAATATATTTAAAAATATCTATTTTATTCATTTTGAAATGTACATATGTATAATATATGAAGGTAAATTTAATCGTACAGTAAAATCTTTTATATGATTAGTGAAGAAATCCTGTAATTATATTGAAAATAATAATAATGTTTTTTAATACAATAATTAAATAACGTTATAAAAATAATAAATGGAAAAGAAAAATATTTATAATAATAAACACTCACACTCTGTTCTTCATATTTGCTTGTGGGTTCTTTCCTTTTTTATTCTTTTATTTTCGTTTTAAAAGCTGGTTTTCGTAATAATGCATATTTTTACGTTCTAAGAGAAGCGACGATTTCACGGACCCGAAGCTTTAAAAAAAGCCGACTGTTCGGGAAGCGCTCGGTTAATTTACTTCCAAAATAACGTATATTTATGCGTTCTTAGAGAAGCGAAAGCTGCTCATAATATTTATTTTATAACTCATTTCTTCGCTTCTAATATACCAACAAAAGAACACATTGCATACATCTAATATGTATTATATCATAGTTCTGGAAATTTTTGAGCTAGAATTGGCGGCATATAGAACCGTTGCAGATGTGTTCTGTTGAACAACCCGTTCTACAAGGTCCGACTGGGTTCTTTTACTGACGAGCTATCGCATGGTGTCTCGCTTTTACTCATGGGCATGAGCAGAAAAGGAGGACTTGAGAATCAGGGCTGACAGCATTTAGGCGGGAATAAGCTCTTTCTAGCGGGAAAGTTTAAGAAAACTAACAATAACTAATCCTTTATTCAACAAGCAAAATCATCATTGTTTTGATATTTAATTAATTTACAATATATGTATATTGTAAATAATAAATATGTTAATATAAAATAATAATTTTATATCAATTTCACCTGGGAAATATATTAAGTAAAATATAAAAAGAAACATAACAATTAATTAATATCATTTTGCGATATTTTTTTTAGTTTAGTTTTTTTTTAAGTTTTCCATTAGAATAAGCTATTTTCCATGCGTAAGAGCGCGATAGCAAGCTGTAACAGTTATTTGCAAGCAAAACGGTGAGCGGTGGTGGGCTTGCTATCTCGCTCGATCTCGCCGAAAAAAAGAAAGGAAGCTTACTTCGGTAAGCCGAAGTTTGTATACCTTTGCAGTCTGCAAATTGATTCTATTGAATGTCGATTCATTTTGGTTAAATTCTAAGAATATCGAAGTTTTTACATTCTTATAACATTTTCCTACACATTTCACATATTCAGATGATACATATATAATCAACCTGTCGTTTCTATGGCAGCTATATGATATAATTGCCCGATCTTAAGAAAATTAAAACCTTAATTTTAAAACCGTATAAACCAGCTATATCTCGAAATTTATAAAAATACTTTGAAAAACAGAGAAGTAATTTGTTTCCATTAATTTTCCGATCGTTCCTATGGCAGCTATAAGATATAGTGGTCCGATTCCGGCCGTTCCGACATTCATTAATACTAGCTGCAATAGAAAGAACACTATCTGCAAAGTTTCATTCAGATAACTCAAAAACTGAGAGACTATTTTGCGTAGCAACTAGCTGCAATAGATAAAAGACTATCTGCAAAGTTTCATTCAGATAACTCAAAAACTGAGTTGCGTAGCAACGGACAGACGGACAGGGCTAAATCGGCTGGTGGCTGATCAAGAATATACATATGTATGTATATACTTTATAAGGTCGGAGATGCTTCCTTCACTGCGTTGCAAACTTCAGATCAAAATTATAATACCCTCTGCAAGGGTATAAAAACATAGAAACATAGAAACTATTGTTACGTGAATTCTCTTGAGTGTTAAATATTTCTTAATAGATTGTGAGAGAGAGCGAGGGGTCAATATTCGAAAAACACTTTTTGGAAGCACTGTTTTAAAGGCCGGTACGGTAAGATAATTAAATAAAACAGGTCTTTCTCCACTTTTGGGCTCTGTTTTAGCGTTTCTTCACACATTACAAAAAATATAGATTCCTTCAAAAACAATCAAAGCCGAGCTCAAGAGTTTAGAAGAGCAGATAAAGTTATGGTAATTAAATTGGTAGAGGCAAATTCAATAATAAAGGATTTGGGCAACTCGGTGTTTAAGGGTGAGAAGATGATTTCTTGACCGTGTTGCAAACATCTGAATAAAATAATAATATCCTGCAAAAGTATAAACATAAAGGAAGGTAACTTTGGCAGGCAGAACTTTGTGAACCCTTGCAACTTGCAATTTTACACTGCATTATATTTTATACATTACACCCAGAAAAATTGAGAATGATTTTTTCCAAGAACCTTTCTTAATCACTTTATCTCGAAGAATCATTCTTGAAATCGAGAGGATTTTGTTCTAAATTTAATTATTTCGAAAAGAAACAATCTTAAAGTCAAGAAGAAGTTACTCTTAATTGTAAGCTTTTAGAAGAGGAAGCTTTGGGAAAAATGAGAGAGAGGCAGAAATTGTACTCAGGAAAGTTATTTTTAGATTTGACTACTGCTACACGTATCGTAGTATTGTATTCATGTTTTTGGTAAAGTGTTCGGCTGCCGCGCTAACAATTCAGGGTTTCGATTCCGAGTCGAGCCGAAACAATTGGAAATGGAAAAAACTATTATATTAATGATACCGAAGCCCTGAAAAGACTACTGACCAATAAGTTTATTTGTCTGTTAAAACTGTTTGAAAAATGCCTTCTTACACGCATAATACCATATCTCGGAGCACAAAATGTTATCCCGGCCCTTCAAAGAGGGTATTCTTATGCTCGAACAGGAGAATATTTAATAAAAAAAAACATAGTTAAAAAAAATAACACAATACATTAGACATAGTCGGCCAAATACTTATTTTCATATTATATTATTTTTTCCAAATTACACTAGCTTTCACTCAAAATTCTCCAAGCCTGTTGATGCGAAATTCTGGTAGAGTTGAATCCCCAGATCAGGAAAATGGCCTTACATTTTTTTCCATGAATACGTTATTTTTTTAAGTTTAACACAAAAAAATTTTGCTCATTTTACGTTTATAATTTCATAGCTCGAGTTGTAGCCAACCAATTTAGCCGTCGAATGTTTTAATTTACAGGTAATGAACTAACCATTCGATTTTATGTATATTGGATAAGTATTTTGTATGCTATAGCTCAATAAACTTTAAAAATGTGGAAATTTCAAACCGTTAACTCAAATGTTAACATGCTGCTAGCATCCAAAAAACTCGAAAAAAAAATCCGTTGATCGCCCAAAGTATCAAACAAGCCTACAACTCCAGAAATCCGTTGAAAAATAGATTTATCATGGATTTTCAAAGTTAAGTAAAATGGGAAATTTGTAAAAAAAATTGGCCGGATGTCTACTAGATTAAAGGTACAGTGTTGGACAACGCCTTTAGATGGTCTGTTAACTTTGCTAGATCTGATGAACAGTCGGATTTAAGGTACGTACTCACCAGCGCTAAACTCTTATCTAGCTAAACGGGTTTCATGTTTCTAGTGTGACCGGTTTTATGGTGTTCACCGAAAATCCATACGAAACGGCCAAACGGCCATACTGTCAGCTGTGTTTGTTTTCAATTCAAATTAAACGCGACCAAAGGAACAAATTACTTAAATTATGCTTCAGATCCAGCTGCGGAGTGTTGACCCGAGGGCATCTTTGTGTGTCTGGTCTCTTCCGTCTGCTGCTCCACCTCCTTGTCCAGTTGGCCGCTAGTCGGTCTCTCAGCATTGTAGTCGTAGAATACCTGCGCAGTGTCGCCCTGCCCATTGTCATCGTTGGGGACATCCGCGTCCACGACGAGTGCTGCCACGAAATTGGCGCTTAAGTCGCCGCTCCATGATCTCTATCCATAAGATCTCCACGGAACCCGTGCTTATGCGTATTTAGGGCGGCGGCTGCTTGCCCAGTGGTCCCGGGCCATTACCATTCCCGTTGCCACTTCCCTAGGACGGGCAGCTCTCATTCTCCTTCTTGTATTCCTCGTATGCTCTGAAGCAGCAGAATTTTGGGTTGGCAGCCAACTAAAAAAAGGATCCCAATAGGTGACCACTGGTCATGAACGAGCAGGGAATGGTGATAACTTGGCCATAATTTTTAAAATTGTGATTTTGCCCCTTTTATATTGCTCCAGAAGTGGCAGTAGCAGCAGCAGCAGGGCCAGGAGCAACTCGTCCTCATCGGCGGCATCGGGAGATGGCCCCGCGGCTTTGGAAATCATAATTTAAGTAATTTGTTTGTTTGATTTGCTTATTTCCCTGTGAAACCACATATTTCATTTTGTTTTAATTTTTTTTATTTTTTTTATTTTATGGTCAAGATTGCATATATTGGATCTTCTTTAATTGTATTTACAATAAATTAATTTTTCCCCGCTGGAAAGTCCCGCCATAGGGTTTTGTTTCCAATTGCATGTCTCCATTTCGCAATGGTCACGGGGAATTATCAGATATTTCCTTCCTCTCGCGCCACCCTTGCGAAGACTCAGCCGCTTTAAAATATCTAGCGCGATGTTCGTTCTAGTATATTCTGGTATTTCTCTTAGCTCATCTGCGTACCGACCTTGCTAAGAGGGGCCGAAAAAGTGTACTTGTCTCACGCTCGCACTCATTTGGTTGCTAAATTTTAGCGCTGGTGAGTACGTATCTTAAGCAATGAATAAAAAGTGTTTACGATTTTCCTTATATTTTCTGATTAATTTTACGATTATTCATCGGCAGCTAATTGCTATATCGGCCACAACAGATTTAAGCTTGGAATAAATTTTATTTTCGATTTTCACCCCCACTTCTTCTGAACCATCTGATTTTTTGTAATGTCCAAAAGTGAACAACCTTTTCCTAAGGTGATGTAATTTTGATTCCTTTTGATTGGAATACCTCTTTACGGTAATAGTAGTCTTGCGTCCTATAGCAGCTATATGTATGATATATATGGACATTTCCCAGCATCGCGAACACACGGTCTGTCTATAAAACTACCCTTAAAAAAATTTAGTTTTCTTTTTTTTTTTATTTCCTTGCAGGGTAACGAAGTGAAGGAAGGAAGGTTTTTGAGCTATCTTAATAAAACTTTGCAGATAGTCTTTTCCAGACATTGTTGCCAACTTTTTCTGAGAAAAATAGCTGTTTTCGGGGGGACAAGGGTAGAAAAAAAAAGCGGATAGCGACATAAGTCTTCCGCCATAAACTTCCCCAGTACAAAACCGCCGGGATTTTGTGGCGCTTGAAAATGTTATAACATCCTCGTTGGTGTTTTTTTGACGTTTGCAAACGTTATAATATCCCGACGGTGAGTTTGTGGCATTTTAAAACGCTACGGATATGTATTTTGTTTTCTATTTAAACAATTTAGAACGCAAATCAATTAAAAAATGTTTTCTTCAATAAAACGAGCCAATGCTTTGGGTACCGGGTATTTCACAGTCGGTCACACTCGACTGTAGCTTTCCCACTTCTTTTAGTGTATTTTTAGTGGTAGAACAAAAGTTTTTCAGCTTGATCGTTTAATAAAATAAAAGTGGTTCCATGACTCTTCAGAAAAGGCCGTTTAAATCTGGTTTATTGAATATCTTTTGAACAGAATATTGATCAACGCTTATTTAAAGCTACAGCACAATAGCACTAACATTTACACTGGTCCCAACAGCTTTAATTTTCAAATTTTTGTTTTTCGCACTTTCACTCCCAATTTTCGTGAACTAAACCGCTTTTAAAAGTTTTAAAGAGCTGTTTGCTGTTTCAAAGAGCTCTTTAATACCCTTCGATCAAGTATAAATGGTTCTGATCGGACTATCGTAACAGATTTTTAATTTACCGGCTCTCTATAGTAGTTTCCTTGCGCATCACTTAATGGGGTCGGAAATGATTTCTAAAATTATAATAGCCTGCAAGGGGATACAAATAGATGTATACTAATAATATTTTAATAAAAAGTATATCAATTAATTGTTAGCTAAATTTTGTGTTGGAAGTTCTTATTATGGTCTATCATAACTACAAAAAAATAAAAAAATATTATATCTACCACATTCACTACTAAAATGTATTCCATATATAAATTGTTATCAGAGACATTTTCTTACGTGAAAACTCCCTTATTCAATTATGGAATGCGTGTGAATAGCATAATTGAAAAGGAGCCTTGTGCCCCTAGAGACCATTTCGTTAGAGATAATAAGGTTAGCAAAAAAGTTATAAAGTACAGATTGTTAAGCTTAATGCCATTGTTATTTGCAGGACGGACAGCAAAAGCGAAACAAATGATTATAGCACATTTGTGAGGGGGAGGCTAAAAGGACAAGGACGAGGGTTGAACAAATTACAAACCAGTGAGGTAAATAATGACAAAATTATGTTACTATTTAGAAAAACCGGCCAGATTGTTAACAAAATCTGGCAGATGTACTTCTCAGACATAGTCGCTCGAGAATAACTACGTGCTTACGGCTTGGCGTATTTTTTCACAGGGTTGTTGCACAGCTTTAGATGTTTTGCAAGTTATAAAAACATTGCGTGGTTAGTATAACAAATACATAAAGTCTTTATATCAAAACCGAATTTAATTTATTGAAATAAATCTTGTTTAAGCATATCACCCTGATTTCCCCAATCCCAGATTGAACGACCTTCTTAAACTTCTACATATTCTAAAGATAACAAACATTAAAAACATTATATAAGATTAACGAAATATTTAGATTTTCACCAAATTGATATGATATATCGTAACTAAATTTACTGCAATTCCCGAACTTATCTATAATACGACAAAGCTATTTCCGTTTCCTTGGTGGCTATAAAAATTCAAGCCAAAAGACCTCTTAACGAGATTAAATAAAAGTGACGATGGCCTTTAAACTCCTGAAAGCAACTGGCCGAGAAAGTAGCTAAAATAGTTTTTAATTTATTTTTCTAAGATAATATTAAGTTATAATAATATTTGAAAGTACAGCAATATGCAACTAGTAAAGGATAGCATTATCCCTAATTAATTTGAGTGCTTCTAAACATACACACAAGGTGTGCCTCAAATTTTACTACTTCCAACGCTCGTCTCAAATTTCAATTGGGAAATGTAAGTATTGTCTACGTACTCTCCTCATACAGTCATCACCAATATAGACGACGGCCTATTAAAATTGAAAACGATTACGATTACGTTTCGAATAAAAAAAGAGTCCAGGGGTTGCTTGCAATGCAATCAAAAGCATATGCCTTTTGACAATACAAATGAAGATACTTTGGGGTAGATACAAAAAATCCTGACTAAAATACCCACTGATGAGTTGGCAATAATTCGCTTGAGTGGCTGCTACACTGTCAACAGGCAAATAATAGGTGTTTCTGGTTATATGTATTAGGGGCGGGAAAAAACATCGTTACAGAGCTTAGCATGTCCCTGCTGCTGGTGCTTCGGCCGGTGATGGCCTTTTGTTTACACGTACAACATCATACATAATTAATTGGGTTAAATTGCTTGACGATTTAACGTTTGGTAATGAAATTTGTAGATAATTGAGTTTACTTTGTGTCTATTTATAAACTCTTTTTTTCTGCAGAGGATATATGCTATAGTTGCCACGGAAATATTAAGGATACTAGTGTCCTGGGATCACCCACTGTAATGGCTCTAGCAGACTTTTGGATCTACATAAGTACATACATAGATGGTTAATGATGTTAAATGTTTTAATGAGGTAAGATAAAAGTAACAATCGCAAATACATTTTTTTAAAAACGTGTTTTTTTAAGATTAAGATTTTTAAAAACTTAAGATGTACAATTACTATTGCGAACACACAATATTTAATAAATATCAGGCAACTGATGTGACTTAAACCAAAAATGTTGTTAACTAGCCATAAAATAACAGTAAGCAACAACCCGCTTAGTTTTGTTCTATTTTACTGATTATTGAAATACTGAGAAGAGCATTAACAGAAGCACAGAAAAACTCGGCCCGAGCTGATCACCGAAACCAATATGAACACAAAAATATAGTTATATATGTACAAATACAACAAATTTACACAAATGTATCAGGAATGATTACATCAGAATTAGTTAAAGTACAAGTTTGACAGGGTAACGCTGTTTTTTCAGTAATTAATAGCCGTTGGAAGTTAAAAACCCGATATCGCCGATAAATCAATTTTTGCATAATACAATGGTTACATAGCATATCTTAGTACTTTTACGGAAAAATCTGAATGGTAACTGAAAAGCTGAACCTGTTGTCACTTGTAAAGTCTTTTTTTTATGAAATATTTGCACTTTTTCTTATTGAAATCTATTAAGGGGCTTCGCTACCCTCGTGGGTAAAAACAAAAATAATAAATTCTGAAGAACCTGTAGGTTAAATCAAAAACTTTATATATTGCACGAATTTTAAAAAATTTTCAAAATTGCGGAAATATAAGTCATTTAGTAGGACGCTTTTTAAAATCCTTGCACATGGTGTACATGATTTCGAAATAACGGTAGTCCGGTTCGATAATGTACTCGCTTTGGTGCATCATAGGATTTTTTAAAATAGGTTTTTGTAAAAAAATAACGGCTGTTTAAAATAAAAGTATGCGTTTTGGGAAAAAATCGTAATTAAAAAAAAGTCATGTGATGCATTATAGCGAGTACATTTAAGAAGATGTTGTAGAAGTCCAATTGGTTTAGTAGATCTTTGGATAGTACACCAGTTTAAAAAACGTGGTTTCGAGAAAAAACCCAAAAGAAAAAACCATTGCGGGAGTCTGCTAGTGCAAAAGCGCACACTTTAAATCGCTTTAACTTCTGAACTTATTTGAGTTGGGAAGTGGGCAAGATCTTAAACTATTTTTAGAAACAAAAAATATTGATTTTTAAAAAAGTCCAGGGTCCCGTAACCCCTTAAAAATAGAAAAGGTTGTTTTTCAGAAAATTATTCATAGCCAAATGTTACAAAAAAAAGCTTGTAAAATAAATAAAAAATAAATAATAGGCAAACCAGATGTAAACAACTTAATGGGGATCTTGTGGCTTTCGCGATGCACCGTTACAAAAAATGCTGGTAAAATAATTAAATTAATAGTTATATTTAAAAATAACTTCTATAAATATAAACTACTTTAATTGTTATTCTAGAGTTTTTATTTTAAATAACTCGACACATTACGCAGATTTTAGCAATTTTTAAGCTGAAACAAAACTTATATTTTTTGTATCGTTCGCGAAGCATTGTTTTCTACAAATAATTTCGAAACGAAAAGTCCCCAAAGCTTTTTTTTTTTAAATCGTCAATGTAAAAGTCCGTCTTGGTAAACAGATCTCAGAGACTATAAGAGCTAGAGTTACCAAATTTGGCGACAACATTGGAATCTGTTGCACGCAGATCAAGTTTGATTTAAAATTTCAACACGACCACTTCCGCCCCCAAAAATCGTAAAAAACGTTATATAAGCTATAGTCTTAAATTCGCGGACATTTTCTGAAAATATGAGTAAAATCGGATGATAAACATGGAAGTTATTAAACAATAGTTATTCTTCTCTAAACGGCAACAAAGGCAGTAGCGAAAATATTGTTGCGTGCTTTCGGGCGCAGCATTAATTTGTAACGCAGCTGCGTACAGCTGCAGCTGTTGAGCAACAGCTCAACATGTTCCTAGCATCATTTGACTTTTTGAATGTTCCTTAACATGTTTTTAGCAACATTTGTTAACATTTTGTTTTTTCCATGTCAGTGTGCTATTTAATTTCACGCACAGTGGTTTGGTTACCGGGTATCTCACAGTCGGTCACACTCGACTGTAGCTTTCTTACTTGTGTTAACTGCAAGGGTATATAAACTGAAGTTAGCTTTTTTATACCCGGTACCCATAGGGTACAAGGGTTTTATAAATTAGTGTAGTATGTAACAGGCAGAAGGAGCCATATCTCACCCCATAAAGTATATATATTCCTGATCAACATCACCAGCCGAGGCGATTTAGCCATGTCCGTCTCTCCGTCTGTCTGTCTGTCCGTCCGTGTTGGTAAACAGATCTCAGAGACTATAAGAGCTAGAGTTACCAAATTTGGTGACAACATTGGAATCCGTTGCACGCAGATCAAGTTTGTTTTAAAATTTGGCCACGCCCACTTCCGCCCCCGAAAATAATATTCAATTTAAAGTAAATACATAAAATATATAAATAGGATTGTGCGGTCGTTTTCTGGAAGTTTAAGTAAGGTCTAATAATAAACTTCGGAGTTATAAGGCAATGAAGTGGGAATTTATACATAGGGTCTACCAGACACCTTATGCTTGTTGCCAAGCTGCATGTAGCCGACCGGTTCGAGGGTTCGATCCCAGACGCAGGCGAATTTTTTGTACCATTTTTCATCAATATTTGTATGTTATTACTATTATCCTTTTTTTTTTTACCAAATATTGAATAAAAGAAAACAACATTTTCAAGCTTAAAATATAAAAATTAAAAGATAATAATAATTTTGGTTTTTGTTGGAACTGAACTCGGACCGATTTGGCAAAACTTAAATGCATCGGCCGCTTAGACAACTGGGCCATTACCGATATTACATATGGATTTTTTATTTCTGGTTCCCAAATTTTCAAGGGCTGATTTTTCGATGTCAGGTTAACTTTTGTCATTGAGGTAAATTTTTTTCGGAGGCCCCTCAATATCTTGTTATGAGTTTATGTTCGGTTATGTTAACACGCCAGTCAGATAGCCACTTCTCAACTACCATGAGGTGATTAGCTAGTTTGGTTGTTGCTCGGTTTGGGCACCTCGAGCGAATTATGATCGCAGTGTCGTCAGCGTACGTGGATATGCGCTTCACCAGCTTCGACAGTCAGATGTCAGATGTTGCTGGGTTTCGGTTTTACGAAGACTCTGGTTGTAGAGATACGACTTAAGTATCTTATGAGTGTATGAAGGCAAGTGTGATTTGATTTTATGCATGAGGCCAAGACGCCAGACTCGATCGAAAGCTTGAGATACACCGATAAATATTGCACTGCCTGAAATACTGTTCAAAGACTGTGCGGATCCCTGATGTTATTCTGTTGACTTGTTCGATTCTTTCATGGCTTTGACGGAAGCCAAATTGATTGCCCGGAATAAGATTGTGACAGGCGCTTGGATTTTGTGTATTTATAATTTGTCACTGTGTGCGTGTTTGCGTATCAACGGTTCAGAGCGCATTTTGTATGGGAATTAGACTAAACTTTAAAGATTGATTGTGACTAAACTAAGTGCGTCCCCAACATAATTTGTATACCCAAATGTACGTTTAAGCACCCCCTATCTATGGTTTTTATACCCTTGCAGAGGGTATTATAATTTTGCCATGATATTTGCAACGCAGTAAAGGAGGCATCTCCGACCTCATAAAGTATATTTATTCTTGATCAGCATCACCAGCCGAGTCGATCTAGCCATGTCCGTCTGTCCGTCAGTCTGTCCGTCAGTCTGTCCGTCAGTCTGTCCGTCTGTCGGTTTCTACGCGAACTAGTCTCTCAGTTTTTGAGCTATTGAGCTGATCAGCATAGTCTTATTTCTTTAGCACGCAGTATATATGTCGGAACAGCCGAAATCGGACTACTATATCCAATAGCTGCCATAGGAATGATGGCGAAATTAATGAAAAACAAATTTTAACTTCTCTGTTTTTAAACGTATTTCTATTCATTTTGAGATATTCCAGTTTTTTATGGTTCTAGAATTACGGTTTTCATTTTTTTAAGATCGGACAACTATATCATATAGCTGCCTTAGAAGCGATCGGTCTATTTATATAAATGTAAAATTCTACATGTAAAATGTAAAATGTTCAAAATTCGATATTGTTTTAACGTTACTAAAATGGTTCGATTTTTAATGATCCAATTGCGGACTGCAAGGGTATACCGGTTTACCAAAGTTAGCTTTCTTTCTCATTTTTTTTAATTTTTTGGAAGGGGCCGAACTCACAGAAATTTAGCAATTATATCGGCAATAGTTTCAGTCGTTTTGCGATATTTAGTCAGTTAGACGTATAGGGAACACCCTAAGTATGTATAGAATGAGTACAGTATTTTTAGAACACCAGACTACTGTACAGTACTGTACGAGGTGTGTTAAAAAAGTAAGGTGACTTTTCAAATTTCGCGGGCAACGTACTTTCGATTTTCGATTTTTTTGTTTTGTTATGTTGGTATACTCTTTCCGAACATCTGTAGCAAATTTAAAGTGAATGGCATTTTTTGTTTGGCTTTGGGAGGAGTAAAAGTTATGAGTGATTTACGTGCTCGGCGATTTCTTGCTATCGAAAAATATGGATCAAAGGATTGGGATACAATTTTGTGTGAAAAATAAATTAAAGTGCTCCGAAACACTTGAAATTTTGACAGTGGCATACGGTAAAACTGTTCTGAGTAAAAAAAATGTTTACAAGTGGAACAAACTCATCTAAGATGCCCGGGAAGATGCCAATGACGAGCCTCGCTCTGGACACCCAAGCACGTCAAATACAAATAAAAACGTTCAAGCAGTGAAGAAAATTGTTTTGGAAAATTGTCGAATCACTATCAGAGAAGTTGCTGAGGATTTTGGTATATCGCTTGGCTCATGCCATGCAATTTTCTCTAACGTTTTGGGCATGCGACGTGTGTCAGCGAAGTTTGTTCCGAAATTGCTAAACTTTGACCAAAAGAACCGTCGCATGAGCATCGCTCAAGAACTATTGAATGACGTCAACGACGACCCAGATTTACTCAAAAGGGTCATAGCTGGTGAAGAATCATGGGTATATGGTTATGATATCGAAACCAAATCGTCAAAATGGAAGCGGCCAGAAGAGCTAGGACCAAAAGAAGCACGCCAAGTTCGATCAAATGTCAAAGTTTTGCTCACTTTTTATACCCGGTACCCATAGGGTACAAGGGTATTATGGGTTAGTGCCAACCGAGAATGTATGTAACAGGCAGAAGGAGGCATCTCCGACCCCATAAAGTATATATATTCTTGATCAGCATCACCAGCCGATTCGATTTAGCCATGTCCGTCTGTCCGTCCGTGTGAAACAATCTCAGAGATCTCAGAGACTAAAAGAGCTAGAGTTACGAAATTTAGTGACAACATTGGAATCTGTTGCACGCAGATCAAGTTTGTTTTAAAATTTGGCCACGCCCACTTCCGCCTTCAAAAATCATAAAAAACGTAAAAACTCGTTATTTTCGGGTTAAAGTTAATAGATGCAATAAATAAATAGAATAAAATGGACGTGTCCTGAAAATTTCAGTAAAATCGGATGATAAACATGGGAGATATTAGCAATAAGGTTAGAATTTTAACACACCACCCTAAGGCACTGCTGTTGCAAGCTGTAGCTGTATATAATGGCGCTAACTGCAGAAGAAGTATCGAAGTAGACTATTATAATGTATGTACAATTTTAAATTGCCTTTTAGTGTGAAGCGCAAACGTTTAGGTACCGGGTATCTCACAGTCGAGCACAGTCGACTGTAGCTTTCTTACTTGTTTTCTATTACCATGGCGTGGTTCATCAGGAGTTCTTACCATATGGTCGTACGGCCAATAATCAATATTATCTTAAAGTTATGCGCCGTTTGCGAAAGGCAATACAAAGAAAACGTCCAGAATTATGGAAAAACAATTCATGGCTTTTCCATCACGGCAATGCCCCTGCTCACTCATCTTTGCTTGTGAGAGATTTTTTGGCAAAAACAACACCACAATCATGCCTCAGCCATATTCACCGAATTTGGCCCCATGTGACTATTTCTTGTTCCCAAAACGAAAGAGACCTATGAAAGGACGGAGATTTGCATCGATTGAAGAGATATAGACTGCATCGCTGGAAGAGCTCGTCTATAAAGAAAAGTGCTTATGAGAAGTGCTTTGAGGATTAAAAAAAAACCGTTGGCATAAGTGTATTGTATCTGAGGGGATTACTTTGAAGGGGACAACATAAATATTGATAAATAAATAAATATTTGTTCTTAAAAATACAAAGTCACCTTCTTTTTTGAACACACCTCGTATACTTAGAAATAAATTTATTCATGCAGGTCTCCATTACATATAATAATTATATTAAATATAATAATAAGTATTAGGCGAAGTAAGCGCTTACTAATTTTATATACCCTTGCAGGATATTATTATTTTAGTCACAAGTTTAAATCGCATCCCGACCCCATAAAGTCCGTTACTTCTCAAACTAGTCTCTTAGTTTTTGATATATCTAAATGCAGATAGTCTTATTTCTATTGGAAGATATCACTGTGGACGGCAGTCCACGTAGTGACGATGAGCACCGAGACTGTGGTGCGCAAGGAGACTACTATATACAGCCGTAGAATTGAAAATCTGCTACGATAGTCCGATCAGAACCATTTATATCTTAATCGAAAGGTATTGTAAACCTCTTTGAAACTGCATACTAAGATTTTTCAAAAACGGATTAGTTTGGGAGAAATTAGAGTGAAAGTGCGAAATTGAAAATTTTGAAAATTGGAGCCATTGGGGCCGGTGGAGCAAAAATCCCAAAATTTTTAATGTTGTTGTGATCTAGCTTTAAATACGCGTCGAATGACACCTCGATCATCCTGATCCGATACTCCGTTCAAAAGATATTCAATAAACAAGATTTCAACGGCCTTTCCGAAATGAAAACGTTTCTGTGTGTGTGTAGATTTTTTTGTTTTAAAGTCCTGGAACTACTTTTATTTTGTTAAACAGCTCGAGCTGAACATTTTTTGTTCTACAACTTTTTCGATTTCCCGCTAGTTTGGCGGGAAAACCGCTAAAAAGCTAGATTTTCCGCGCCCATAACTTCTAAACGACTAAAGCTACAGAAACGTGCTATATGTCGTTTGAAAGGTATTTTTAAATGATAATAGCTTTGCCTTGACATTATTTATCTAAATATAATATTAAAGAATTTATAATTAAAAGTAATTTTTTTTTTTTAAGTTTTTGAAGTTTTCTTAAAAGTGGCTCTAACGATTTTGATATTCACTCAAGGCCAGATAGCCCCTGAGATGGCTCAATTTTTGGTATATAACACATATCTGGGAAAATTCGCTTTCTCGAGATATTACTCATTAAAATTAGTAGCAAAGATCCCATATACCTACCTTTTACGTGCACTATACATACATTTATGTAAAAACTCATGTAGAGTCATATAGAGACGTGCACAATGCAATAAAATTTAAAACC